>ML660247.1:4176973-4247577 GCA_007570785.1 Antilocapra americana
CCGGCGCGGTTGGGGGCTGCGGCTTCTCCCCTCCCCCGGCCCAGCCGCTCGATTTTCTCGGCGTGCAGCTGGGCGCGCCTTCTCAGGCGTGTGGAGCGCCGATCTATGGCAGCGACTGTCCAGAGTCCCCAGAGGTCTTGGCTAGCACCCAGTTCTGCTGGGGTTTGGGAGCAGAAGCCTCGCCGGGGCCGCTCTCCTGTGGGGGCTGGGCCGATCCACAGCTGCCCAACTCCGCCCGACTGTCTCGTGCAGCAGACAGAGTCCTCACTGCCCTTTGTTCTGTGCGCGAGCCTGGGGGTGGGGGGTCTTCCTTGGGAAGGCTACCCAGCGGTCTGTCTCCAGTTAGCACCCTCGGTTAGGTGCCCCAGGCGTTCAGTCCCAGTCCTCTCCCTGAGTGCGTGGACCGCCCCTCCCTGAGAGGTCCCTGCTGGCCAGTGGGGGATGGGGCGCCCGGGCCGCTGCTCCGCTGGGAGTTACAGTTAGAGACGCAATCTGGGAGGCTTAATTATTTATCTATTTTTACTCCTGTTTACGTTGCCCTCCGAGATCTGCCATAGATCCGCTGGGGAGAATGTTTCCTGGTGTTCGGAAACCTTTCTTTTTTCAGACTCCCGTCTTGAGAGGGATCCCCGTCCCTAACTCTTTGCCTCTCCTTTTACTTTTTTTTTTTTGTCCTACCTTCTTTCGTCGGCAACAGACTGCCTTTCCATATGCCTGATGTCCTCTGCCAGCATTCGGATGTTGTTTTATGGAGTTTGCTCTGTTTTTAAATGTTCTTTTGGTGTATTTATTGGGGAGAGAGTGGACTCTCCGTCCTATTCCTCCACCATCTTAGTTTCCCCCTGCTCAGAGCTTTTGTGTAATAAAGTCTTATTAAAGTATAAAGTCTTATAAAGCTTCTGACATAGGCATCAGAAGAGGGTAGAAAGAATACCCCCCTGCTAGATTCAGCTGGATGTGATATAGTCACTGGCAGTCTGTTAATGAAAGAGAGGGGTGTCTTAAAACTCAGAATGGCACCAGGCCCCTCATCCGTAAGATGTATTTTGGGATAATCTTGGCACCAGGCGAATCATCCTGAGCTGAAAACAATTGACTTGAATCTTGTAGAAAGGCAGATGACTATGCAAATAGTGTCATTTACGTAGATTAGGAGAACAGTGTCTGAGTATAACATACTGGATTGTCAAGTGGTTCTGAGCCATTAGGAGGAACCGACTTGAAGACAAGAGTCTGGGGTAAGTGCATAGTACATTAACATAACTTAAGACAAACATTTCCGTAAGAAAAATGCATTGGTTAACTCAAGATTTGAGAATAGTGGAACTTCAGGTGGAACCAGGTGTCATTATGGCAACACAGTATTTTAAGAGAAACCTCCTTTTTAAATTTGTATAGAGAAGGGAAAAAGTATGTCACTAGTTTGTTTCCTCCTGTCACTTAAGAGAGAGATAAAAAAATGTTTGACACTTGCAGCCTATTTCCTCAATTTGGAGACCCCTGGCCTTCCTGCCTGTTGCCCTCTCAAGAGTCCTGAGCTTGGCATGGGGAGGGCCCAGGGGCTGTCCAGGTATGCGGTCACCCCACTTTCCTGGCCCAGTGCGTTAGGTCTGCCTCCTCCTGTCGCAGAGCTGTTGGGCTTTGCAGACCTGGGAGGACGAAGCGCCATGCTTGTCCTTATCACACCTTTCTGTTCAAACATACCCTGATTGCCTCGACCCAAGTGAGCGGGCAGGCACATCTGGCTCGTCCTCCAGCGTGGTGTTAAGAATGATCCAAAGCCAGCTGCGGCCCAGACTAAAGGCAGAGAACCATCTGCACAGAAGGGCCTCACCTCAGTGGTTACCTGGCCCTCTCCTTCCTTCCTGGGATCTGTTTTGCTGTTTCCATCAGAGTCCACACTGTTCTATGTGAACTAGTCTGCAGCAGCTGTAAGGGAACAGTCGCAAGGCACCTTGTTGGGTTGGTCACTGCAGTGAGGTCAGACTACCACTGGGGCACTTTTAAGGCCAGGGTGTGATTTAGTTTGCTAGGACAGTTTGGGGCACACAGACTCACCTGGCCCACTAGTTTATAGATCCTCTAGGGGTCTCAATGGGTCATGGTGGCGGAGGGCCAGCAGCGTCTCCTGGCCCTCAGATAGAGCCTGCGTGGCGCTCCTCAGAGACCCCGAGCCACAGTGGGCAGAGGGGTCAGCTCAAGGGCTGAGGGAGTCTCTTGGCTGGGCCAGCCCTGAGCACAAACAGAGGTAAACAGTGGCCCACTGGAAGTAGGTGGGATTCTGAACAGTTGCACACCAGCTCTTAGACCATCTCTCCAATCTACAGGAACACTCCTTTTAGAAAGAGCTCCCCACCTTGACAATGATGCAGAGGTTTGAACACAGAACATGTATTTAGCAAGTAGTCACGACTGACCCAGTATCTGACGGGATTTAGAATAAGTGAGAATTAGTATATTTAAAGGGGAAAATATGAATCCATTGAGGTGTCTGTTATCTCAGGGCAGTGCTTCTGTGACTTCCAAAGGGCAATAAAAAGTGTAGAATAAAAATTTTACAATGGCTTTATTCATATATAGTTTGCACAAATAATCACAAACTAATTTTATATGATTAATTATATGTGCATAATTAGCTTGAATCACATATTTTTATTTATTTATTTATTTTTACATATTTTTTAATTTTCTCTCCTTTATAGTCTTTAGGCAGTGAGACAAACTTGTGTCACTGTTGTAAAAAACAAAGTTTATTTGTTTTTGTGGGCATAAACCGTTTCCAGCATATGTTTTTTATATCAAGAAACTGTTTGTATTATTTTAATTCAGAGGTTTTGTAAACATCTTGTAGGTCATTTTTTTTCCAGAAGAACACATGCATTTACCCATCAAATTGGTGAAATTAAATTGGAAATAAAGAAATATATGTTCAGATCCTCAAAAGATTAGAATTACTGTATGACCCAGCAATTTCACTCCTAGGTATACAGCTAAGAGAATTGAAGACATATGTCTTGCAATAACTTGTAGATCAGCGTTCATAGTAGTGTTGTTTATAAGTAACTCAAGAGTGGAAGCTATCTAAATGTTATGCAAAGTGGTGTCCATCCATATAATGGGAATTTTTTTGATAATCGGAAGTAATAATACAGGCTAAGGAATGGATGAATCTGAAAAATTCATGCAAAGTGCAAGAAGTCAGGCATAAAGATCACACACTGTAGGATTCCATTTAGAGGAATTGTCTAGAATGTGGAAATCAGAGATAGTAGATTAGTGATTGCCTCAATCTTGAAGGAGGCGGGTAAGGAGTGATTTCTAATGAGTATAGAGTTTCTTTGCAGGGTGATGAAAGTGTTCTAAAGTTAGATCGTGGTGATGGTTGTACAACTTTGAGAATACACCAGAAACTACTGAAATGCACACTTGAAGGGATGAAATTATGCTATGTGAATACCTTAAATCTTAATAATTAAAACTAGGTAAGACAAATAGGATAGAATATCATCAGTTATTGATTCTAACAGAAGGAGTAAAGGCTGATCATATTGTGTTCTTTCAGCTTTTCTGTTTGAATATATTCATGATGAATGGTTCAGAGGAGAAAGCAAAAAAAAAAAAAAAAAACAAGATATTGTATGTTTCAACTGTGGCCACTGAGAAACCCTTGAATGGGATGGATTTATTTGAGTTGAATGAAAAAAATAAAAGGCACAGGAGGAACTGATCAACTCTCAGGGAACTGAGTGTTTGGTGGCTCAGCTGGTAAAGAATCCGCCTGCAATGCGGGAGACCTGGGTTTGATCCCTGGGTTGGGTAGATCCCCTGGAGAAGGGAACAGCTACCCACGCCAGTATTCTGGCCTGGAGAAGTCCATGGACTTGGGTCCATGGGTCGCAAAGAGTCGGACATGACTGAGTGACTTTCATTTTCTTTTTCATTGGAGGTTAGTCTGACCCTGGTTGAGGAGTCTCCTGGTGCAGAGGCCTGGCATGGATGTATATTTGTTGTCCATTATGAAGAGTGTCCAAGGCCACACTCTCAGTCCATTAGATGAATAGTCCTGGTTAAATAAAGGAATGGGTGGATGGATGGGTGATAAGACCGCATCAGAAATTATAATGGCAATGCATAGGAATTGATGATGAACCTTGGAGACAAGGACAAGTATGTAGGTCTCAATTTCCTCCTCTGTACAGTGGGAATGATAATTGTACCTGCCTCAAAAAATCTTTGTGAGGCAACATGTGTAAAGTGCTTCTCATAATTTCTGGCACACATTATTTAAAAATTTGTTATGTATTTGTGTTCAGTGGAAGACAGAAATGGTTAAAGGGAGAAAGAAATTAACAGAATGGCTTATATGTTGCATGAAAGGAGCATTTGTAACTTCTGAAGACTTCTGGAAGGAACTCTAGTGCCCCAGGTTAGATGAAGAGAGGTTTTACTTCTCCCTGCAGCAGTCAGAATTCTTCTTTCCTTTGCCATCTCCTGAGAGTGAAGCTGCCATGATTTCTCCACGACTTCTCTCCTAATCTGCCTCCCTCAACCCAGATGAGGACGTGGATGGAACACACCCGAAAGGCACAGTTCTAGGACTCAGTCCAGGCCTGCCAGGGCCCGCCTGCTATCAAGGCACTGGGAGAAGCCTTCTCTGAGAACAGTAACCTTCTTATTTAGGGGCAGAGTTATGAGTGCTTTTTATTTTCCTGGTTCTTCAGTGTTTTTGAGAACTAATACTGCTTTTTTAATTAGGGGGAAAGGTTTTTAAGAAAATTTTGACTTTGCATGTGGAATGAGATTTTACAAACAGTTTTGTTGAAATAAAATTCCCACACCATAAATCTCACCTTTTTAAAGTGTATGCATCCCTGCTTTTTAGTATATTTATAGAGTTGTGTGGCCATCATCATAATTAAGTTTTAGAACATTTTCACCACCCTAAAAAAGGAACCCTGGGACAATTAGAAGTTATGCCACATTCTCTCCCCGCCCTCACTCTCAGCCAGGCACAAATATACTTTCTGTCCCTGTCGATTTCCTTATTCTGGACATTTCATTTAAATGGAATCATACTCGTGTACCCTGTGGCCTTTTCTGGCTCTCATTTACCACAGTTTTTTCAGAGTTCTTCCATGTTTCAGCGTGTGTCAGTACTTCTTTTTATGATGACTGATAAACTAATGCTTGGATATACCACATTTTGTTTATATATCCTCGATTTGATGGACGTTTGGTTCTTTTCCATGTTGGGGATATTATGAATAATAGTTCTGTGAACATTCATGGATTTTTATGTGGAAAGTTTTCTTGGATCTATAACTAGAAGTGGCATTGCTAAGTCATATGATTCTCTATGTTAACATTTGAGAAACTGTCAAATCATTTTGCTAAGTATCTGAACCATTTTACATCCCTACCACCAATATATGAAGGTTCTAATTTCCCTTTGTTCTTGATAACGCTTGCCTTTTTAATGATAGGTTTTCTGGTGGATGTGAAATAGTGTCTTCTTGTGGTTTTGATTTGTGTCTCCTTGGTAGCTAATGATGCTGAATATCTTTTCATAAACCTACTGCTATTTGTTTATCTTCTTTAAAAATGTCTACTTAGATCCTTTGCCCATTTTAAATGGGGAACTTTTCTTTTTATCAGAGTTGTAAGGATCCTTTCTATATTCTAGATTCAAATCTCTTATCAGATAAATAATTTGCAGATATTTTCTCCCACTGGAGGGGTAGGGATTGTCTTTCTCTTTTAGTCAGAGTATATGGTGAAACATGGACAGCTTTACCTTTGATGAAGTTCAGCTTATCAGTCTTCTCTTCTCACTTGTATTTTTGGTATCAGACCTAAGAAATCATTGCCTAACCCAAAGTCATGAAAATTTACCCATGTGTTTTCTTCTAAGAGTTTTATCATTTTAGCTCTTATATTTAGGTTTGTGATCCACTTTGAGTTGATTTTTGTGTCTGAATGTGGTAGAGGTCTAAATTAGTTTTCTTGCATGTGGATATTCAGTTGGCCCAGCCTCACTTATTAAAAGGGCTCTTTTTTTTTTTTCTGTATTGAAATATCTTGGCCGGGATGATAATTTGATGGAAAAACCCAGACAAATATTTTCTCCAGTGGCCTACGAGGCATCTTATTTCTTTTTCCCTTTCAAAAAGTTGTTTTCTGCACTGTAACATTCACCCCCAAGGTAAGTCCCCATTGTCTAGTTATAAATTTATTGTTAACTCTTTCTTTTGAAAATAGCATTTTCTGCCTCAGAAAACTAATTTTATTGATTTTTTATAATTCTGTTTGGTCAAATACACAGGAGGCCTAACCATGAAGAGCCCATGATCTCAGAAGAGAACAGAAGGATGTGATGTTTCCAAGGAGTGCATTCAGTGTGCATTACATATTTAATCTTAATAAACTTATTTAGTCAATTTATATGAATTCACCCATTTCTAAATCTGAGAAAGTTTTGTGAAAGGTTCTGTTTCCCTCTGAATCGCAGGGAAGTTATCAGGCTTGCCTGGCGCACCACGACTCAGCAGAGCTGGCCCTTGAAAGCATCCTGATCACTTGGCAGACACAGGCAGTGTCGAGGCAGGTAGAAGCATCCAAAAGGAGGTTGCTTACACCTGTTTTGAGGGGAATCAGTCCAGAATCTAGGCTGAAACTGAGTCAGGTGAGGAAGACCAGAGCGAGTGAGGTGATACAGCGTGATTCCAAACATACTAGGGTTCCTGACAGCTCTTACAGCTGCATTCTTGCCCCCAGTGTATAAACAGAGAGCATGACCCCTGAGACCACTGAGGATGGTGCTTTCCAAATCCCCAACTGGTTGTTCTGTCTTCAGCTTTTCAAATGTTGTGCTGATAAAAGCATTTAGAGACTCAGCACATCTTTACACTGGCAGCTAAACTGCAGATAATTGTGAAATGGTTGTAGGCTTCTTGGCACAGAGTTTTTGCTTTGTTAACCTTTTTTTTTTTTTTTTAATTTGGACTTGGTCAAAATAATTGTGGTGATAGATAATGTTTGTTCAGTGTTTACTATGTGAAAAATGCTTTGCTTGCATTATTCATTTAATCCCCAACCCCGTGAGGTATGTATTGGTCTCATCTCATCTCACAAATGGGGAAAAAGACTTGGAGAGGTGGTAAATGGCGGAGTGCCCCTGTGTCCAAGAGCCTGCCTGCCTCACCCCCTCAGAATCCGCCAGCCTGAAGTGAAATCTCTCCATGGTTTACGTCCCTAAGCACGGTCAAGGGAGCCAAGGATGTGCTGGAAGCAGTGACTGCTGAGTGAGCTCTACCTGGATCAGCACAGTCCTGGGTCTGTTGGAGAGAATCACTTAACACCCTTAATTGTGAATTCTTAACTCTTGAGTTTGAGACCAGTCCTCAAAGGAGCGTGGTCTCTTCTGGGTTCACTGGCTATCCTTCCAGTGGCATATGACGTCTTTGGCACTCATGTCTAGACTGATCCGCTTGCCCTCAGGTATAGCGCAGCCCAGAGCCTTGGGGACCATCCTTTACATCTGGGGAGGGGCTTCTGCTGCCTTTGTCCCACACACCAGGTCAGCCCAAGGCTTTCCTGTGTGTCAGCCGCAGGGACAGCACTGACCCTGGCCCTCAGGATGGCTCCTGCCACCTGGCTGCCCCCTTGCCCCCATCACTTATGGAGAGAGTGTCCCCTGAGGTCGCTGAAGATGGTGCTTTCCAAGGCCCCAGCTGGTTGTTGTCTTCCGCTTTCCAGATGTCCTGTTGATAAAAGCATGGGGAGACTCAGCACATCTTCACACTGGAGGCTTCCGCATCCTCTGAGGCTGCGTAAAGGCTCCCTGGGCAGCTCTCTGTGCTGGAGGAGCTCAGATAATGAAGGCGAGTCGGTCATAATCTGAAATCAAGGCTAGAAATAAGGTTCCCACTGCCGTGACACTGGGGCAATCACAGGGCTGGAATTACAAAAGGAATGTCAGATATTTGGGCCTGAGTCCATTTGGTAGATGTTCCAGACGAGATCCAGACATGAAATTTAAAAAGGAGTCCAGGAAAATCGTCACCTCATCTCCTGAGCAGCTGATCCTCTGCGTCAAAATCTTGCTTTGCTTTGGAAAATTTGCCCTACCACCTTCTGGTTTGACTCTTGCGTTCACTAGTCCATCTGATTTATTGTTGCCTCTGCATTCCAAACCCAGTCATGGGGGCTGTCTTTGGCTATAGTCAGAGCCTGCCCAGCACAGTGCAGGGATCAGGAAATAGCAGTTCGCATTCTTGGGTTATTATGTTTTTGAATTGAAGATCTTCTGTTGAGAGGGTTGGAATTAATATTTATTTCATGATACCAAACTGGTGCAAGAAAAGATCAGTGGGACAACTGAATGGAATGGGGCAGTTCCATCCCTGTAAGAGTCAGCCGTGTTTGCTGGGGAGTAACAAACAGTGTCAGCACGCTGACACTTGTCCATGATGTCACTGTTCCCATGGTGATAATCTGGTTCCATCTTAGGAACACTGAAGCTTATTTGGAATTGGGGAGACTGGTTAAGGTGGTGCCACTGAGAAATAATTTCAGGATCCCGTGTGGATGGCAACCTAGGCAGATGAACCTAGAACATTTTTTGGTTTTCAGTACTGGGAAGAGTGGATGGTAGCCAGGTCAACAGTCAGATTGAGATGCCTAAAAAAGTGTGTGCAATTCCACACTCGCAGAAGATGGTCTTAAAGGACATATCTATTTTTAGAGGGACTTTTCCTGCCTTGTCTCTGAGTTTCGTGGGGTTGTTTTTGTTAGACCAAGACTGAGAATGATTTATGGAAAACAAGGCTCTGCTCTGTTTTGCGCTGGTGACGCTTGTGTGAGATGTCCTCAGGGGACACGTGCTGTGGACTGGCTGAAGCAGATTAAGTTCCCCTCTGACCTGAGACTTGAAGCAGACAGAGTGGATGTTGACATAAATTTTCTGAATGAGAATGGCAATATATCAGTAAGGCTCCTGAAAGTGGAGAACAAAATCAACAAATGGCTTTTATATTGTTTTTACTATTAAATCCAAACAAAATACATTTTTTAGAAATACTTATTTGCAGAAAACGACAATTTGTAACAAAGGTCAGTGTGTACTTTGCTGAGGAAAGTACATTTCCATATTTAATTCCCAGGCCCCAATAAAAAGCTCCAAGATCTAGTAAAGATACTACTATAAAGATCTTTACTAAAAATCCTATAGTAAAATTAAATGCAGCTCCAGGGGAAGAGATAGCCTCTTGATAAAACGGAAGAGTAGTTTCTTTTTAAAGGAAGTATGTATATTTTCACACTTAGGATTGTATACTTGTAAATCATGTGTATGTACGAATATGTGTATATGAATGGCCCATGTCTCTCAGATTTTTTGTCTTTCATTTTTAGCTTCTTTATAACCACAGTGTTCGATTTAAGTTGAATACTGAATTCCGGATGTTTTCTTAAGGAAGCGCACGCTCCTAACTGATAAAGCCTTTCACCCTTGTTACCTTGATTGCGCTTTTAAAAGCAACCTCAGTGGATAAAGGCAGTTAGACCCTGACTCTTCTACCCCATGAGTCAGTTTAGATCTGGCAAAGAAAAGCACATTCAACAGAACATTGGTGGTCATCACCTTCTGAGGAATGCTTGGGTAATCCCTGAGGGCTGAAGGATAATTTTCCCAGGATCTTTTGCTCTGACTTGGCTGTTCAAAGAGGAGTTTTTCCTAGGGAATGTCCTTGATTATATTCTGGGATTCCTGTGTTTAGTGTTTTTAACTTTTCTTAGGTTATGGACCCCTTTGGAAATTTGATGAAAGCCGTAAACCTTCTTAGAAAAAATACTCAGGGACATACCAAATTTTGCACCGTTTCAAGGGTTAAAGCCATCTGTGTTAGAGTCTTTTTGGTTTGGGTTTTAACAGAACTCCCTGGACTTTGAACAGTAGTTGGCAGACTTCCCCTTCAGCCTCTGGCATGCATTCTGCGCAGTGCTGGCTGGGTCCCTCTCCCGGCCCGCCTGCCATTCCGGCCCGCCCGCCCTCAGCGCAGTCAGTCGGGGAGGGGCTGCGGCCAGAAGCTGCTGTCCTTCCTGATTGCAGCTCCAGCCTGGGACAGAGACTTACCCTCTTCACGCTTCCATTTTCTTAGCTGTAACTGAGGCTGAGGACAACGTCTCTTCACAGGGATGTGTGCACACGTGTGCATGTGCATATGTGTGTGTGGACACGAGTATGCACACGTGTGTGTGTGTGTGTGTGTGATGGGTGGTAGGCCTTCCTGTTAACAAGAGCAGTCTGCTGGGGCTTGCCAGTGCAGAAATACAGTCTGGCACTTCCAAGCTATAACCATTCCACAACGCTTTCACAGCCCTCAGATTTTCTAGACAAGCCAGCTTGCTCTCTGAAACAGCCCTTATACCAATTTATACTCTGTTCATCCCCAGCATCTGAGTCTTTAAGGCTGACAACCATCAGGTTTTGCCAGCATGCTGCGTGTGAGCTGCTGTCGTCTGGGGACTGTATCCTGCATACCTCTGGCTGTTAGTAAGGAAGACTATCTTGTAAATCTTTCCTTGGTCATGTGAGTTGAAAATATCTTCTTGGTGTCTGTCCTTTTATGCCTATGACTTTTGTCATGTAGACATTTTCTGCATGGATTTAGCTAGATAACAGCCCTTTGCCTTCTGATTTCTGCTCTTCAGGTCTTGTTTTAAAGTGTTTTTAATATTGTAAAATCATAATGACATTTACTTGTATTTTCTTCTGACCTTTCAAAGTTTTCACATTTGTACTGTTTAGAGTTTACTCTGTTTAGAGCTTACTTTTGTGAGTGTGGTTTGAGGTAGGGGTTTTAATTCATTTGTTTCCACTTGGATCATTTGTTGTCCTGGCACCATCAACTGACCAGTGTATCATTTCCTGGTTATCTGATATTTTAAGAAGAGTCAGGAAATCTGAATTTTATGTAGCTTCTCCTAATTTTTAATTGTTGGTGATTGATTAATTTTTTCTTTTTACATACTTAGTGGTCCAAATAGAACTTTTCTATAGTGTGAATTCTTCTGTGGCCACCAGCTTGCAACCTCTTAAGTTTAGTGTGAGGCCTCTGGTCCAAAAGATCTGAGATGGAAACCAAGCTCTATCCACTCACTGTTTGAGCTCGAGTGAGTTGTCCACTTCTTAGGGTCTTAGTTTCTCATCAGTGTCATGGAGATAATAAATAGTATTTACCTCACCAGGCGATTGTACGTATAAAGTGAGACAATTAAGGGAAGTCTTTAGCGTCGTGTCTGGTACACACAGGTTTGATGTTAGTGTCATCATATCCTCATCCTCATCCTCACTGTTTATTCCTTCCTGCTCCAAGAAGGACTTCTTTTTTTTAATTTATTTATTTTAATTGGAAATTAATTACTCTACAATATTGTAGTGGTTTTTGCCATACATTGACATGAATCAGCCATGGGTGTACATGTGTTCCCCATCCTGAACTGCCTCCCACCTCCCTCCCCATCCCATCCCTCAGGGTCGTCCCAGTGCACCAGCCCTGAGTGCCCTGTCTTATGCATCCAACTCCAACCGACTTCTTAAGCAGCAGAGAGTACTTTTTATGAAGATTAAGTTGGTAGGACTGGTATCCTTTTACTCGTTCATAGAACTTTTTGAGAACCTGTTCAATCTACACTAGCCCATGTTGATTATGAAATAGTGTGTGAGTGCTGGCTCAGAGATGTTTAGCATCCTTGCAGACATAAGATTTGGTCAGATGACTGGACTGCAGGAAGATGGGTCTCATAGTGAAATAAAGGTATCGTGATAGGCTCTAGAGGGGCAAGGGATGTGTGTTGGCAGGAGCAGGGGAGAATCAGTGGAAGAGAGGACTCTTGAATCTGGCCTTTAAAGGACTCACTGGAGTGGAGAGAAACAGGAAAGATGACCCCTGAGGAGCTACCACAATAATCCAGGCTTAAAGGTTCTGGACTTGGGACCAAAAGGAAAGAAACGAATTCCAGAGTCTATGAGCAGCAGGAAATGGCGACACTTGATAGTTACTGAGGTGGGGTGGAAGGAGAGAGAGAGAGGGGGAGAAGGAAAGAGAATGACCAGGTCTGCAAGCTTTTGAACTTCAAGGGGAGGAAAACTTGAGGAGATGCAGTTTGGGGTGGTGAGTCCTTTAGATGTGGTATGAATCTGGGGCAAATGTGGGCCTGATGGTTGGCCTGCCTTGGTGGAAGGCCACAGCAGAGTTCAAAGGATCACCTGGTCCTGGGAATGGAACATGGGACCACCATCATCATCACAGAGGCAAGATGGAAAAGTGTGAAATTGCTTAAAAGATGAACATTTGTTTATTGAAACACAGGCCCTGACATGCACATTTTTCTGTAGTCTGGGGATAGTCTTGAGGTCCAGGGTAGCTGCTCTGATCTGAATGTTTCTGTTCCCCCAAATCTGTATATTGGAACCCTAACCCTCAAGGTGATGATGGCAGGAGATAAGGATGGAGCCCTCATGGTTGAGATTAGTGCCATGTAAGAGGGACCTCACAGAATTCCCTGCCCCTTTTGTCATATGAGGACACAACGGGAAGATTGAGGCTCAGAGACTGTGAGGGCCCTCACCCCAGTTGTGCTGGCACCCTAATTTCAGATTTCCAGCCTTCAGAACTACATCTCCATGATACTTTGTTAGAGCAACTTGAAGGAACTAAGATAGGCGCCTTAGGTACGAGCTGTATCCGTAAATGCAGAGCAGTAAAATGTGGAACCCAAAGGCAAAACCATCCACTCCTGCCACATCTGGGGGACACTTCCCCAGGCTGGGAGTCTTCCTTGTCTGCTGCCTGTCCTGCCGCAGGCTGGCCTGTTTTCTCTCCCTGTGCTGGGGGTCCACCTGACTTCCCATCAGCATTCCTTTCTAAGAGGCTAGCTTTTGTTTTTAACTAAAATGGGATGCTGTCATTTCTGCCTCCTGTCTGCAGAGCCCCCCCAGGCCTCTTGAGGCTGTCCGGAGCCGGGGCTGGCATGGTGGGTTGACTTTAGCTCACGAAAGCTGAGTCAGCATGCAGATGACGGCCAGCTTCCTGTGTGAGGACCGTCTCTTTAGTTGAGGGGCTGTGGGGACCTGCCAGTGGGCATTGACAGACCTGCGTCAGAAGCTGCTGTCCAGAGCTGCCCTGGGCCCTGACCTTCCCCACACCCTCCCCAGCCTGAGAAGCAGCCCACCCGGCAGGCCCTAGGACAGAGCACAGCGTGGAAGGGCCCTGGGTTCTGCTGTTGACCCTCACCCCAGGGCCGCACTCACATTCCACATTTCATCCCCAAGAGGGTGATTTTGCTGGGCTCAGCATTTAGCAAGAGACGTGGTTTCTTAATTATTCTGAAAAAGCGTCTCTTTGCTAACTTGGCAAGTATTTCTGCGTATGGCCTTGTATTTTATTCTTCTGAACAAATACAGTTCTTAGTATGAGATGGAGGGAAGCTGTTGTCAAGGCTGCTTCAGGCAGGTTTCAAGAACATACCATTGCAAGGGTCCTTGGAAGAATGGGAGACAGTAAAGGAGACTTACAAGGCCACCTCATATGGTCCATGAAATACAGGTAAAACAGGTGAAATCTGGTGATACAGATAAAAGCAAACCTGACTCATTAATACCACTTTAATCAACTAATTAATAGCACTATGATTTCATCAACCTAAGACCCTTGAATTCTCTTAAAACAACCTGTCTTCTCTCCCTGTGTTATTGAGGTATCACTGACAAATAAAAATTTAAGATAGTTAGAGTGTACCACTTGTTAATTTGTGAAAAGGATTCCCCACCCCCCGAGTTTATTAACATACTTACTTTTGGGGGGGAACGTGTGAAAACATTTAAGTTCTACTCTCTGAACCAATTTCGATTATATCACACAGTCTTATCAACTGAAGTCACCAGGTTATACGTTAGCTCCTTGGACAAGACACTATCATCTAAACTGGCCAGTAATCTTGACCGGTTTCGGATCATTCAGTCAGGTCCATACCCTCCTTTGTCACTTGCACTGCTTCTGTTTTTCAAATTTACATAAAGACAAGCACGTCTGGGTGTGCTGCTCAGTGAACATTTGAAAGTGAGCGCTCTGAGTGACGGGAACCCAGGTCTAGTGGTGAGAGCGCGCCAGCCCTGGGAGACTCGCTTGTGCCCTCTGGGCTCCTCTCCCTCTGGGGAAACCGCGCCTGAGCGCTGCAGTCAGAGGTGGTTTGCGTCTCGTGGACATCGGTGTGGCTGCCCTCTGGCAAGCACTCCCTCAGCCAGGTGGAGGCCCTTCCCTGGGCGCTGCCCCAGAGCGCCCTCTCTCTCATCTCTCTCCCCCAGCTGCCAGCCACCGTGCCTTCCTCCAGCTCAGCCGCCCTCACAGCGTGGTGGTCTCCCTCACGCCCCGCCTGCCGCTGCTCTCACACATTTGATTCAGGCAGGACCGCTGAGGCAGATTACGACTCAGATTCGTAATCATGAGCAGGTTAGCTCAGGAGTCTGGCCCTCTTCGCAGGCAGCACTTGAATTTCTGCAGGGGACACTTCACATCCACTCTCAGGTACTCCTTTGGGATATCTTGCCCTGTGGAAGCCTTGGTTGCGTTGTTTTCCACATCCCACGGGACCGAGATCTTTTTAAGGAAAGCACATCTTGAGCCCTGCCTCCCAAACCCCACCTTTGCCTAGGGAGAGAGAGGCATCCTCACCCCCAGGGAGAGGAAACATGATGGTGAGAGAGGAGGATGGAGGAGTCTCAGAGCTGTGGAAGGAGGACTAGTAAAGGTCCCTGGGATTACTGACAAAAACAGATGCCAAATGGTGAAGTTGGTGAGCAAATGGGAATGTAGTAAAACCTCTAAAGTCCACCAGCGTTTTTTACTGCAGAAGTGCGGGCATCCACCTAACACCGCCGGCTTTCAGGAATGTTGTCTGGTGGTGGCTGCCCAGAACCGCATCCAGGCACACTCGTGTGTGCCCATGCATAAACCCACACGCGCACATGCGCACACCCAGGAGAGCTTGCTGCAGTGCAGACACCGAGCAGGCTTAGCAGAGTCTGCTTCCCTCTGTGGTGCTCGGGGAGCACACACAAGGGTTTGGAGGTCTTTGAAATGAAGCTTGAAGGCCTGTGGCCCTACTGCACTCACAGCGCTGCCTGCAGACTCCTGCCGGCGGAGCCAGCCGTGGCCAGGGCTCCAGAAATGTTTGCCGAGGGACCCGAGGCGAGAGTGAGGAGGGTGTGGTTCTGGGGGCGGGGAGGGGCCGGTGACCCCGAGAAGGGGACTGAGGCTGCACGGGGGAGCAGGGCACCCAGAGCCAGCTCCACCTGCAGTCCCCATTGTCTGCTCTCCCGGGAGCCCTGACGTGGACACAGGACCCCGGGACAGTCGTCTCTCAGAGACCCCGGCACCCAGCTGTCAGGCCCTGAGCTTGACTCACAAAATGTCTGCACCTTTCCACCTGCCTCCCTGTCTTCTTGGTGGCCTGGTGCTCTTGGGACTGTTTCCCATGGCCTGCAGTCCTTTGGTTAGATCTTGTGCCTGGCGTGATGCTGTAACATTCAGGCAGTCCGGAAACACTGCGCGAAGTGTTTGTCAAAATGAGAGAGTCTCAGGATCTCGGCACAGACCTCCTTCCTTTGACGTCCTGAGGTGAACTTGCAGGGGCCCTTCTGCTGGGGGTCTGGGCCTGAGGCAGAAGCCCCTGAGCCCCTGTGCGCCCTCCAAGGAGAGGCCTCTTGAGCTTTTGGAGGAGCCCTGTCTGCTCCCTGGGGATCCTCTTCCCAGACACAAGTGCCATCTTGCTGGAGCATAGGAAGCCTGCACGGTGTCTCTGCACCTGGCTCAAGCTGGCTGTGGGCTGTTGAACGTCAGTAGTTATTTCTCTTCCCTCCCCATCTCCCGGTACGTTTCGGTTTCCACAGAGTGCAGCAAACCTTTCGGATAAATTTTTCGGTTCCAGCTTGTGCATCCCAGGGAGAGTTGACTCCTCTGTGTACACCTCACTCACTTAACTTATCTTGTAGGAGCCTCAGCTCTAGCCCAGCAGCATTCGAGTCCTCTGGGGGTCTTGCTGTGTGCTTCCCTCGCCAGAGGTGGCATCTCTTCCTAAAGCCCTAGATCCCGGAGCTGCCTGGGACGCCCAGAGTGAGGGCATGTTTCTCCTAAGCTGGAGTGTGACCCAGTGCATGTCGTCTTTTCTGGTTCTGACCATGATCAAGAGCCCCCCACACACCCCCTGCCCGTGCACACACAAAGCAGCAGCTCACGTGGATTTGACCTGGCTGCGTGAGCTAGCCTGTAGCACAGAGGCCGCTGGGCGGTCCCACTTAGCAGGAAGCCATAACGCAGGCAGCACGGCTGGACAGCTTCCTTGGGGATGTATCAGCATGTTCACTGCTTGGCTGGGAACGCCGTCTCTCCCCACTTCACTCCCAGCCCCCACCCAGCCATTCTCCTTTGTGGGAGGAGTGGGCCACAAAAAGACCATGTCTGCATTGGTAAACACACTGGCGTGGGGTTTTTTTTATCGTCACTCATGCTTTTGGTGTTACATCTGAGAAGGCTTCGCCTTCCCCTCTGATCAGATTTACTTCTCTTTTCTTCTGGGAGATTTATCATTTTAGCTCTTACATTTAGGTCTTACATTTAGCTCTTACAATCCATTTGGAATTCATTTTTGTGTATGATCTAAGGAAGGGGATCTGACATTGGGTATCTGTTTGTCTCAGCGCCATTTGTTGAAAAGACTCTTGTTTCCCCCATTGGATAGTCTTGACACCTTTGTCAAAAGTCAGTTGACAGTAAATACGAAGATTTATTTCTGGATTCTCGGTTCTGTTCAGTTGACCTGAATGTCTGTGTATGTAGCACCCCGCCTCGATTACTCTAACTTGGTATTAAGTTTCAAAATCAAGCATGTGAGCCCTTCAGTGTCAGACTTGAAGCCATTACCTTCACACTTTGTCTGTTTACTGCTTCTTTTGAGCTTTAGTGAGCTGTTGGGGTTTTAGCTCCCAGGCTAGACAGATGTTTGGCACAGACAGTTCTGTATTGCAGCGGCCACTCTACAGTGCTCATGTTTAAGGAGGGAACCAGTGCCGCTGTTTAAGCCATTGCCTCCCACCCCCATCCATGGTGTAGGGATAAAGACCTTAGTTAACTCATCTTCCTTCCACTATGACTGACCCCAAGGGACCCAGAAGAGCAAGGAGATGGGGATTCCTACTTGTGGGGGAATTGCTAAGACAAGGCTGAGTCTGGGAGGGGCTGTCCTGCTGTGCCCCCTGGGAAAGTCATGGGCAGGGCCAGGATAGAAAGCAGTGTCCCTCAGTCCCAAGTGGTGGGACCACCCTCTCCTACCGTTGCCACCTCTCCAGACACTTCCCATGAACCTTCTTTCCCGATTTGTTCGAAGCTGTGCCTGTCCTTGAGCATATATGGGGCTCAGTCCCCTTGTGCAGAACCCTTTAGGGGAGTCAGTGACTTACAGTGACCCTGTGAACCACTGATCTCAGAGACTGCAGAAGCAGAATTACAGACGGGCCTGAGTCAGTTAATCTAATAGTGTAGAGTTAGGAAATATAAGCAGCATATATAGGAAATGTAAATGGAAAGTGCTTTTTCTTACTACAACTGATAAGGACTTCATTGTGCCTGATAGAAGGCATGGTTTTTGAGAATGCAGCCAATTTTCCTCATTCATAGAGTCTGCATTTGTGAATTTACCTACTCATTAAAATTTATTTGAAACTCCCAGATCGGTACTTGCAGTACTTCTGTGGTCATTTGCAGATGCATGGAGAGTGGTGAAATATTTGAGTCACCCAACAGGCATGTTCCCAGGAGAGGTCAAACAAGGCAGTGTTTTCCTTTCTTGTTTCAGCTCTCATGCTATGAACAACTGTCCTTTTTGAGGTCTCTCTGGCACCTTGTTTTTCATATTTTTCTGCTTTTAGTGGTGATTTTGCTGTTTCAAGTGGCCTCCAAGGATAGTGCTGAAGTGCTGAGTAGTGTTTCAGAGCTCAAGGTTGCCACACACCTCGCAAAGAAAACACTAGATGAGCTTCGTTCAGCCTTGAGTTATAGACTGCTGGCACGGAGTTCACTGTTAATGAATCAGTGATACGTGTTGAATAGGTGTCTTTAAACAGAAACACACATAAAGCAAGGTTATGCTTCAGTTGACAAAATGGGATCAGAGGCTCACAGGAACCAAATTCTGTATTTTCCATAAGACCAATTTCTCTCTATTCCAGAATTCAGGGTTCAGAGCTTCCATTTAGAATCCAAGTACCATGAGTAATAAGAACAGACCATAGTTACTTTTCATTTGTCACCTTCTAGGCTCTAAGACATTTGTTCCTAATGCCATTCACAAACTCAGATCATCCCTCCAACCACTTAGTTTCCAAGAGCACAAGGACTTATTGACAAGCCTGAGCATGAAACTCAGTCTCTACTGCTGTGATTGCCGAGAAAATAGATGTAAATTGCGATCTCATAATTGGCAGCGTGGTATGCCAGGGATAACCATGATGGTGTTGATTCCTGGAGCAGCTGGTGGGAGAAAGTTGACCATCTCTCTCAGAGGCAGAGCCCAAGAAGGTCTGAGTAATGGGCAACAGGGCCAGCAGCTGTAAACTGTTTACCTAGACAATTTGTTGGATAAACCAGAGTTTATACAATTGGGTGTTGTTTACTCTTTAAATCTAGAAAAGATCATATGGTCAACTCTAAGAATTATGTGCTTACACCACACAGTTTTCCACTGAAAAAGAAATTAAGCCATCTCACCCAGTTTGCTCCTCAAGCTTGCGCTCCTACCATGAAAAGGAATGGAGAAGAGTATGTCCACACTGAGTTGATTTGCATGAGAAACTGGGTTGGGAGGCTCTGGTGGGTGTGATCTGCTTTGTGATGAATTGGATACACATCTCCAGGCATCAGGAAAACACTTTATAGCCCTTGATCTCTAACTCTAGTATTTCAGACTTTCCAAAATGTATATTGTTTTTCCTAATCTGTGCCAAGGGTTTCATAGAGATGGAGTGAGTCGCCCTTAGGATACAAGCACACACTTAATTATGTGTTGACTGTGAACTTCCTTCATATTTACTGCCTTCAGGGCTGTATACTCAGAGTCAAAATCCGGATAGTTTTTGTTGTTGTTGTTGGTTTGTTAGTCTCCCACCTCTGCCTCTTTTGCATGCCACCTTGAATAAATGGAATGTAACCAATAACTTTAATTTTCATAGGGAGTACATATTCATTGTTCTAGGTTTAGGCCAAAAGGGAAAAAACGTAAAGATCTGTAGTGACTTAATCATGGCCTAGAGGTAGCTCTGCTACTGTTAATAGGACTGCGTATATCCCTCAAGTCTTTTCATCTTTATGATTAAAGAATTTGGACTTAAACATGTGAAACCTTTACTGTATCCCGCCTACCTCTCAGCATAAGTGCACATTAAGATTTATGAAAATCTTTTAAATCCTTCAAGCTTATCATTGTTGCTGGTTACCAAAACTTTGGTGTGGGAGGCCCAGGGTTTGCCTGGGGGAGTGTGGGTGTTGGAGAAAGGGAGCTCTGCATTTGTACCCAAGTCTGAGCCCTGATCAGCCACGTAACTGGGTGCCGAACCTTCACGTCCCTGCCTGTCAAGTGGGGCCAGTGATCCCTTCCAAATAAGAGAGGACCACGCATACAGAGCTGAACTCGCCTGTGACGAGAACCCTCATAAATGCCGGTTGCCTTTCTGCTTCGCTTTTGTTCCAAGGAGCTCTGCAAACATGTGGAATTGATGTTTTTTAAGATTTCAAAAATAAGTTCTACTCTGATTTCTCTGGTGGAGCATTTTAAACCATGGAAGGCCAAAACCACTGAAAGCACCACTCTGGGGTCTGAGAAATCCTTGCTGTCTGTGAGGAATTCCGGTTCCACAAGAAGGTCCCTCTGCTTCCACAGTTTCAGCATGGACATTAGCAGAACTTATATTTACAGACTTCATTTTTTAATTTAAAAAAACAAAGTCAGTGCTGAGAAAACTGGGTTTTCCTCATTTCTTGACAAGTGCTGAGGTGGGATCTGACGGGGTTTTCAAGTTGGTGCCCTTGCAGAGGTAACGGGGTATCTCCCTGTCTCCATCACACCCTGCTCTCTACACTGCTGTTCCCAGAAATCATGGAATAGTGGTGGGCTTTATTTTGTCCTGCAGCTCCTGGCTTAATTACCATCTGTTCCCTACAGCGCTTTTACAACAACCTGGGCTTCTCTCCAGACTTTGTTTTTCGAGTTCTAAGCATTTTCCACAGCATTGCTCGTAAACTTGCAAGCTCCTATGCTCCATTTTTGGGCTGTTTTTGTTGAGGTGTTTCTCCTTGCTTGGTTTTATGACCAGGCAGTTCACAATTGGAATAAATCATTAAAAACACTAGACCTTGATCCACCTTTGTCTGGGAGCATCTCTTGTAAACTGAGGCTTCATTTTCTAGTTTAAAAACAAGAACAAAAACAGTCATCTGCACCTTGAAGAAACTAAAATGCGATTATTGAAAGGCCCTCTGCTTAGTTGTTCCCCCAGCCTTGCATGTTACCCAGGTAGAGTGGACACTCACGAAGCCCCTTTCCATGCTGAGTGCAGCCGGGGCCGGGGGCGTGACTCTGTGGTATTTGAAGTCTGCTGGTTCAGCAGGCCGTCCTGGGACAGCAAGCTCAGCACAGCTGACCCTGGATGTCTGTCTTTCCCCCTCACCAGACGACTCCTCGGGGCGAATACGTCTGATTGTTTCCAATTGATTCACTGACCCGGGAGGCTGGGCACGACCAGGGGTGTGTTTGAGTGTGTGCGTGGGCACGCAGATGCCATCAGTGCCCTGTGGAAGCTTCCCGCCCCACTCACTGCTGGACTTTTTGCAGCAACCCACAAAGCGTTTATAAAACAAAACCAGAATAACGACCTTGAAGGCACTGCAAAGGCAGATCGTGTCCTTTCTGGTTGTCATTTTCTTCCTTCCCACAGTCTGCATTAAGTTGCCCACGTGCAAAAAACACATCTTGAGGCTGAAGAACGTTTCCTTTCGTTTTTTTTGAAAACAAAAACTTCAACCCTGGCCAAGCATGTTTCCAAATAAAAGCAGACGTGTGCCGTGGTGCCCGGCTCCTGTGCTGAGCTGGTCTGCCCCTCACGGGGGTCACGAGGGGGCCCTGTGTGTGGCGGAGGTCTGCCCCGGCTTATCTTGATGTCAACAAACAGGGTGTCGATTTAGCTCTTCGGGAGCTGGGAGAGAGGTTCATTTTTAATTACTAAATCCCCCTACTTACTGTCTCTGCCAGCTCCTTCCCTCCCTGGGCCCTGTGAGTGCACTGAGGGGGCCGTGTGCAGCCACAGCCCTTCCCGGAGCCTGGGGCTGGTGGGCAGAGGCCCTGGTCACCTGGTTACCGGGCAGCACGGCCCACGCACCCCTGGCTGGGGCCACTGCCCACTCCACACCCCCTCGGAGCGCACATCGAGGGCCGCACCGGGCCCGCCCAGGCCTGTGACCCGTCAACCGCCACCCGGGCCCCCAGCCCCCCATTCATGTCACAGGACACAGTGGGGAGTCGGCCGCCACCAGCCGTCAAGTCCTACCCCAGGCCCTGTCCTTGGAGGGGATCGCGGGAACGCCCTTCCTAGGTTCAGAGCTGCAAAGGAGTGTGCGGGGCTGCCACGGGCAGCGTCATCCTGGAGACGTGCAGCCATGCACGGCTGATGCCCGTGACCTACAGCTGTGCCCAGTCCATCCAAGGCCTTCTCCTTCATGGGCCTCTGTACCAGGACAGCTTAGTCTCACTGTAACGCCCATCGCCCCCACAGCCCGGCCCCTCCGTCCTCTGTCCCCCCATCACCACAGCCCAGCCCCTCGGCCCTCTGTCCCCCCATCACCACAGCCCGGCCCCTCCGTCCTCTGTCCCCCCATCACCACAGCCCGGCCCCTCGGCCCTCTGTCCTCAGCCCCTTGCTCACAGTGTTCTCCTGAGTCTGGTTCCTCTAGCCATGCTGCCTCAGTCTTCCCGTCTCAGGGAAGGTCCTGCCGTCCCTCACGTGTGCGCAGGGATGAGCCTTTAGACAGTGGGTCCGTCTTCCCAGGTGGCTTCTGGGCCCGCCCTTGTCTGGTGTCTTTCCCTCCTCCTAGGATCTGGTCTCATCCTTCGAGGGACTCCTGAGACCTTTTCCTGAACCTTCCCACTGTCTTTGGCCTGCTCTGAGTGAGCCCTGGCCCTGGTCTGGCTCACCCCCTGAGAGCGTTAACCCTAGCGGGGCTGGGCCTGGGGCGAGGGACGTGGAGGCCCGGGGCCTGGAGTCTGAAGGGGCCTGCTCACCCCCTGGGGATCCCTTCCTTGAACCTTGCATGCTGGGTACCTCGCCTTACTGGCCTCGCCTGGCCCCAGCCCTGGATGCTGAAGTTGGCTGCCTCAGCCTCCAGCTCCAGGTGCCAGTGCAGGGGACCTTGGGAAAGTTACCTTTCCTCTCTGAACCGTGGTTTCCCTGTTGCCTCCATCCTGGCTAGTGAGGACTTTGTTAGGTAATATGTGCAAACTGCTCAGCCTGATGCATGTTAAATGCTCGAGAGATGCTTGTGGTGGTGGTTATTATTACTAGGCAAATACAGAAGCATCCCACACGAACCAGCCCGTCTCCATGAACTCTAGAGAGACAGGCCCAGTCCCGTGGTCATCCTCGCCCCTGCTTGCCCCTCTCGATGGTGTGTGATGTTGACCGTGTGGGTTTTCCCTGCGAGGTCAGGCCCTCGCATGTTCTGAAGAGGATGTGTTTTGTGTCTCTGCTGCAGGAATTGCTTACTTAGGAGGTGTGTGCAGTGCTAAGAGGAAATGTGTGCTTGCCGAAGACAATGGCCTCAATTTGGCCTTTACCATCGCTCATGAGCTGGGCCACAAGTAAGTATCAGACTCTGGATTGTTCTGCCTCTCTAAATGCTTCTCTGAATACATATTCTCTTCACTCAGATTCTGGAAGTTCTAAAACAGTACTGCTGGGCGCCTTTGCCTCCTCTTGAGTAGGGACCTAGGCAAGCCTGAGTCCCAGCCCTTCAGGGGACCCAGGAGATCACTGAGCAGACTGTCTCTGAGAGTGGAAGTGCTTGTTTGATGTTGGTCTATTCTTAAAGCACATGCTGTAAAGAGAAGAGGTTTTTCTCAGTGTCATCGTGAGTTGCATCCCCTTTCCCAGATCAGCATGATTTTGATTCACACTAAATATATTCAGATAGTGGGATTATCTTCATGCTGTTGAATCTTTTTTTTTTATTTCAGCCAGTTTCAAACAAAGTCCAACTTTCTGAAAGCAGAATGTCAGTGTCTTAGTTAAGAATCATCAGCTCCGCCCTTTGTCCATTGGCAGTTCTCCCCTTGAGAAGAAAGAACCACAGAACCTTAGAGCCCAGAGATGATGTGGACAGAATCAGAGGCTGCCTGCTGGTGTTTTAGATGAGGAGACAGAAGGCTCAGGGGTTGGGTGGCTGGCCCAAGGCTGAGATCACCTGCAGGGAGCCTCAGGGGGCAGGAGGCCAGGTGACTCTCAAACTGCAGCCCGAGGGTTTTGAGGGTTTTCTCTTCCTCCTGGAATAGCTGCCTGTTTTATGTTTCTCTGAAGGAAACATTGTGAGATGACTGCTTAAGAACTTTAAGTAAATAAATTGAGGAGGCCAAACATGCAAAACAATGAGAAAATTTATATTGGACTGAAGAGAACAAAATTAAGTGGAAATCTAGTTCTTGGGAAAAATAATATATTGTCAAGTTTTCCTAGTGCCCTAGATAGTAAGATGCCTGGAATCCTAAATGTGAACTCAAGCTTCTCAAGAGTAGAGGCAGTGGGTAAAGAGTACAAAAGCAGTTGTTGTCCCCTAGTCTTAGCCATATCTGGGGCTTGATTTTTTTTTTTTAACCTTGTTTCGTTTATCTGGTCTCATTTTAATTTTTTTCACTCCTGTGGGTGGGTTTGTTGTTGACTTTTCTGTGCCTCTTGGTTATCATGATGTGAGTAGAATAAATGAAAATAATCTTAGGCATATTTTCAGGTATTAAGGAGAAAATACAAGTTATTGGCCAAGACAAGCAAGATGAGCAGTTATCTCTAAGCACACATTTATTTCATCTTGACAGTATTTTTTTATTTATTTTTTTATTGACCGATAATTGCTTTACAGAATTTTGTTGTTTTCTGTCAATCCTCAATTGACAGTATTTTAAAAATATTGGTGACAGCACTTTGCTTGTGCTCTTTTGCCTATACTACTAGAAAATAACTTTTTAAATTAATTATAATCAAATTTGTACTCATATCTCAGATTTGTTAGGGGAAAAAAACAACAAAAAGCCCCACATTCAGTAGTGCTTGCTGAAAAGAAAAGTGCAAATGCCTATGGCTTTGCAAACCATTTCTCTCTGTCAAATGCCCCACCCAGCCCATCGTAGTACCTGGGAACCCACTCCCTAACAGTTGTGAGAGTGCAGAGCTGTCGAAACATTTCCCAACACGCAGGGTGTATGGACCTTTAAAGAGACATGTTTATGTGAACTGCTGCATCCCGTGGCAGGAGTCACCCCCACACATGAGCACACCTGGGCTGCCTTTTCTCTTGGGACATGAAGACCACAGAGCGCCGTTCCTCTCCTATGTTCTGTGTGGTTGTGCTTTATCAAAACCTGGCATCTTAACTCAGGAGGTCTGCAGACAAATGATTAGATTCAGTCATAATCCAGTAGCCTTTAGCTACAGTCTGTTTAGAATTCTCAGAGAACTCTTTATAGCTCGCTACTGAACTCTGCTTATCTGTAAAAACGAACACCTTATTGTTCATTAAAGCCAATAAACACTGCTAGCATTTGGTCCTGCCCCTGGTTGGACGATCATGGTTTTCCCAGAGAAGTCTGTTGTCTCTGACTATTTGTAAGCATTGAGAAGCAGATCCTCCATGGATGAAGTCGGCCTCCCTGTCCACAGACCCCTCTGGTCATCCAGCTCAGAGAAGTTGGGCAGGCTGTGTGGAGTGGGAAGGTGGAGGCCAGCCTGTACTCTTGGGAAAGCCACTGGACAGGCTGTTTTACAGATGTGAACCTGGAAACTGGCCCATTCTTTGGGATGCTGCTGCTGCTAAATCTCTTCAGTCGTGTCCGACTCTGTGCAACCCCACAGACGGCAACCCACCAGGTTCCCCCATCCCCAGGATTCTCCAGGCAAGAACACTGGAGTGGGTTGCCATTTCCTTCTCCAGTGCCTGAAAGTGAAAAGTGAAAGTGAAGTTGCTCTGTCGTGTCCGACTCCTAGTGACCCCATGGACTGCAGCCTACAAGACTCCTCCATCCATGAGATTTTCCAGGCAAGAGTACTGAAGTGGGTTGCCATTGCCTTCTCCGGTTCTTTGGGATAGAGAGGAATAATTTAACTCCATGTTTATTAAATATGTGTAAACGAACATAGGATGGGTGATGTTCTCAGTGATCTGGTCCACTGGTCTGTGCTCTTGAGCAAAATTTCTTGGTGGGAGTTTTAGAAAACAATAAAGAACACCCCTCTGTGTACCCATGGGAAATCTCCAGCGAGCTCACCCACCAGGCCGTAACCATTCAATATTGAAAAGCAAAGCATCTCTTCTGAAGGATGAATGTGTGTGCCTTTGCACGCAGGCATGCACGGACGTGGCCCTTCTGTTCCGTACCCAGTATACTTCCTGTGAGGAGCAGTGTGAACACCCATCCTCAGATGCCAGTGTTAGGAGAAAAGTCACTTCCCATAGGAGCTGCACAGATGATGAGCATCAGATAAGTTAACGTGATTTCGTTTCTGCTTTGGCTTTCAAAAAACACAAAGCTAAGTGTAAGGCTCAGTTTTAATATTTAACTCATTGTAGTGCTGGCATTTTTCTCCCTCTCTCTCTTGTATGCATGGTTTTATTTCAATTATTGTAGTTCAAAAATAATTCATTTGGTGCTATGAACTGGCTCCAATCCAATTTGCAAGAAAATAAGTTTTAAATTATAAATTAAATGAAACATTTTTGACTTGGTAACATCAATAATGCTGCGTTGGACATAAATTATCAATGAAGTGATGATGTTTAAATCATATCAGATCTCATAGAGCACCTACTATGTACCAGGTACTGTTAAATGCTGTGTGTTATTGAATCCGTCCTATGAGGCAGTTTTACTAGCTTTTACTTTATAGATTAGGAAACTTAGTGGTACTTTAAAGACAATTTCTAATCTCTGCCTAAAATGATTTGGGACCACTTGTATGATAATATGGAGTTCCCAGGTGGCTCAGTCGTGAAGAATCCACCTTGAATGTAGGGTTTAATCCCTGGGTCTGGAAGATCCCCTGGAGGAAGGCATGGCAACCCACTCCAATATTCTTGCCTGGAGAATCCCATGGACAGAGGAGCCTAGTGGGCTACAGTCCATGGGCTCACAAAGGGTCAGACAGGACTGAAGCAACTTAGCATACACACACACACACACATGATAATATACCCATGCAAAAGGGCCATTAAAATAAGAATTCAAATTATAGAAATATATGTTATTAAGAACAGGGCTTGCTGTATATCCAAAAATCCAAGGTACCTTCAGTTTGCCAGCAGCCAATACAGAGAGGGCAAAAATGGCATGGTACGGCTGCCTGAAGGAAGCCAGTGTGTCCTCTAGAGGGGTTTCCCTAGGAAACTCAAGTGCCATCGGTGAGATTGGCAGTTTCCTGGTGATCTCCCTTGGTAAAGAGGTAGGGCAGAAAAGACTCTGGCCATGGCTTTAGACAGAAAGTGAAGGATCTGCATTTCCTGATGGCAGTCATGGGGGACACCCTGGGAGGGGCTGTCCTGTGTTCCTGCCTGGAGGACGAGCTGGGTCTGTCAGCCGCTGTTCTGGTGGCAGCTTTGGGGTTTTTTAATGAGCCTGATGTGAAGAGCCGACTCGCTGGAAAAGACCCTGATGGTGGGAAAGATTGAAGGCAGGAGGAGAAGTGGGCAACAGAGGATGAGATGGTTGGATGGCATCACTGATTCAATGGACATGAGTTTGAACAAGCTCCAGGAGATGGTGAGGGGAAGCCTGCGTGCTGCAGTCCATGGGGTCGCAGAGAGTCAGACATGACTGAGCGACTAACAACAGCAACATGACCTTAGATGCCTTCTTGCCCATGAAAGGCAGCTACCTTCATCTTTTGGTTCGCCTTGTGTGAGCTTTGGAAGGCAGCTGTCTCCCTGTCTTGTTGTGGCAGCTTGAGAAATCCACTGAAAATGAGGCTATTTTTGTGCCTTCTTGAGCCTGCAGTGACCATGAGAAAGTGATGCTCTTGAGCACGAGAGGGTGTCTGCGATAGACCTTTCACTTGAGGGCCATGTTTCCAGCTGTTGTTGGTTAGAAAAGAGTCACTGACATGGAGCAGACCGCCCAGTTGGGACAGCTCTGCCCAGGTTTTTCCCTTTATGAACCAGGATGCCTTGCGGTGAACCTCAGTGTCCAAGTTGTTCATCACTATTTGACTTTAGAGAGAAAGAGGGAGAGCTCCAAGCATCCATTCCTTTGAGGCCAGATGCAGCCCTGATTGCTCATGGGAAGAACTCTCTTAAGAAGCTCATGCCCACGATGACTGCCCATGAGAAAAATAAAAGACAAAATCAAGTGATACCCTGATGATCAAGGGGAGCATTGGTAGTGATAATAGTATAACATTATTTTTAGAGGCTGCTGTTTGCTATGATTTGGAACTTTTGGTGTTAGAAAGAAAATGTTTCCATGAAAATTGGTTAAAGTGCCTTTTGTTTGAGGGAAGGTCGGTCAAATGTGGTGTGATAAGGCCCAGGGGAGACATTTGGTTGAGAACGCTTCCTAGTGCAGTTGGAGGCTGGGAGGGCACAGAACCAAGTCTCAGCTGGTCATTTGGGGACTGGGGAAACCCAGGAAGCATGCACACAGCGTGCACACAATCGAGTAAGGCAGTACCCAGGAAGTGTCTAAACAGGGCTTCTGGGTGGGGTGTGGAGAGCGGAGAGGGACTCTACTCACTGCCCACCCGGCTACCCCCTCAGAAAGACAGAGAGCTTTTCCTTGCAGAAGATAAATCTCTGCTTCTGCCTAAATCTAAATCTCGGATTTAGGAGATAAGCCTGAGCCAGATCAGCGCCTGCCTAGAGAGTCAGACCAAACCACGTGACCCCTCCAACCCGCAGAAATCTGAAGAAGATGCTTCAGACAGGCCCCAGAGCCACGGCGCATGTGCAGGCTGTTCCGGGCTGGGCCTCTCCCCACCTGCTCTTTCTGGGGTCTTTCCTGACTTCCAGATGCCCTTTCTTGGGTCTTTCCATTCTGGAATCTACCTCTGCTCTGGTCAGCTGGCTCTGAAAAACGCTGCCTTCATGGGAACTTGGGAGCCCAGCAGAGGTGACATACGGGCTGTGTTTCAGGAGAGGAACCCCTGAGGCTCTTGGAAGTGCGTGGCCAAGTGTTAACCCTAGAAAGCTCTCCAGGAGACACCAGGTGCACCGGGGCGGGGCTTCTGCCAGCCTGACATCTGAGACCCTGTATGCTTGCTTCCAGCCACATCCGCCTACCTGCTCCCTCTCTCGCTCCCTGGCCCTGAACCCCCAGGTCATGCTCAGGGTTGAGCCGTGATGCTTTATGTGCTCCTGGCTCCAGCTCACCCATCATGAGGTCACCCTGAATTCCGTGCTTTTTTGCCACTCTCCTAGCCCTGTACCAGGTGTGTGCGTGCAAGTCACTTCAGTTGTGTTCGACTCTTAGTGACCCCATGGACTGTAGTCCGCCCAGGCAAGTGCCAGATGAAGCTTGATGGCCTCCAGTAAAGACACCGGTCAAAAGCTAGAGCCAGGCACTCTGGATGTTTTCAGCTAGAATGTGACACGCGCAGAGAGTTCAGGGCAGCGGCCGTGGAAGGATGTCCTGATGTCATGTGTCTGGGGACACACTTGCCTGAAGTGCAGCATGGAATCAGACTGTGTTCAGTTCCCAAGGATGGTGGTTTATGGGCAGAGGGTGGATGGGTGCCTGGGGAGCTGAGGAAAGGGGAGGGGACAGCTGTTCTGGGAGAACTGTTCTCAAAACTGGAGTCGACACAATTCAGACTGAAAGGACTTGTCTCGGTCCCAGAACAGGCAGGAAGGAAAGCCATTATCCAGATGCATGAAGAGGGGAACAAACTGCTGGTCCAAGGCATGCACACGGCGGGTGGGGGATGTGAGCAGGCACGTAGCTCCCAAGGATGGCCAGGCAGCCCGCTGAGTCCTCTGCCTGGGTGCTCAACTCGGCGGGCACAGCACGGACATCACATGGAAGGTGTAGTGGAGAGAGGATTTCTGCAAATGTTATAACCGTTTAGAAACCCCAGGAGGAGGATAAGTGTGCTTTTGTTCTAGTTGGAATTTGGGACGGCTATGTCCATGTGTGGGCCAGCCTTTCTTGCAGAATAGAAAAGGTGGCCTCCAGGAGGTCTCACCCTCCATCCCTACGCAGCTGCTATCGCCTCCTACAGCCTCCTCTCCTAGAGGGAACCTTAACTGGTGGTGTCAGTGGTGTTCAGGGCTCTCAAGATTCACGTGGAGGTGCCTGGGGCATTTTCTGAGTACCATTTCCTCAGCGCTTGGCCCCTGGATTAAAGTTGCTGTTCGAGCATCCTTGACTCGGCTGTCTTATCCAAATTCCAGGGTCACATCAAACCTCATTTACTTTTCTTATTATTTTAAAAAATGTGCCGCTGAAAATTCTAAGCTCTTTGACGTTAATTTACAAGCCACCCTTCTGGTGTCTTGGATGAGGTGGAATGACTTGTGACCTGTGGAGGGCTGTGGGGTAGCCACCGTGGGGTCTGCACTCAGCACAACAGCTCTCAACCCCACTCCACATTGCCCTGAGTGACTCCTTCCTAACCCCTCTGCCTTTCCTTCTTCTCCTTTTCCCAGCCCAAACTGAGAAAACAGCAGAATTTCCTTTGGGCCCCTCCCAGATGGATGGTTTTGAATGGGAGGTACAGGGTCCAGTGCAGCAAGGAACTTTGTCTCTGGAGCCCCATTTAAATGATTTCTCTGCCTTAGGGAGTGATTTCTCATTGCCCCACATTAGGAAAAGTTGCAGGGAAGTTATCATCATTTCCTTTGGAGTCTTACCCTTGACTCGGATTGAATGTGAGGAGAGAACCCTTCTTCCAGTTGACTAGAAAGCCCAGAGCCACTGTTCACAAGAGGACCTTGATCGCAGTCTTGCCAGATCTGCCCAGGCCAGGCCTGGGAGGGAAGACAGATAAAGGGAAAGCCATTAAAAGCTCTTCAGTGAGCAGACACATGTGTTCCCACCTGCATCCTGAGCAGCTAGGCCAGGCAGCTATTGGCTGGATGTTATCGCCATGATGGGAAATCCAGCTGGATCTAGGCGTCTGCTGTTCCCAGAGTTCCGTTACTCTGATAGGGAAGGTTGCACAAGATGTGGGAGTGTTTGTCTCCATCCCAGGATTTCTTTGCGTTTAATTATTGGAGGATTTCCTTACCTGAAATCATGTTCTCTGAGACAGTTTGAGGAGATGTGGGGCAGGAAGAGGGATGTGAGGTGTGAATTGGGTTTGGCTGAAGAACCAAATTTTGAAATCCCCTCAGAACTTCCTTACATTACAGACTATTCCAGGAATTAGACAAGATCCAATTTTCTCGTTAGAAATAGCAGAGCTTCTGGCAGCTCCCCGTAAGTGGCTTTTCTCATGGTTCTCAAAGCTGGAAGGGATGTCCAAAGTCATCTCAGCCTCATTTTGCAGACGACTTCCTTTTCCAGGGCTCCTAGTGACCAAACAGAGACTTAGACCAGAGCCTCAGGCCCGGTGCGGTGCCCTTCATACAGCTGAACCGATGGCATCTGGGGCCAAGCGCTCCCCAAGGGGCTCTTCTGGTGCTGGGCTTACCCACGTTTGCTAGGGAAGACCACTGCTGCTTACCTGACTGGGGTCGTGTAAGCACTGCGGGAGGGAGAGGGGCGTCCTGGCGTGCAAACTTCTTCACAGACGGACAAGTGCTCTGTTACGGATGGAGTGTTTGCTTCCCCCAAACTCTTAGGTTGAGATCTTACCCCTGTGGTTATGGTACGTGGAGGTGGGGCCTCTGAGCAGTAATTAGCTCAGGAGGGTGGAGCCCACACAAATGGCATCAGTGCCCTTCAAAGAAGAGGCCAGAGAGCTGGCTAGCTCTCTTTCTGCCATGTGAGAAAACAAGAAAGCAGCCTATGTAGCCCCGGAAAGGGCCCCCAGGACCCCACCGTGCTGGGCCTCGACCTTGGGCTCCCAGCATCTGCTACTGTGAGAAAGAAGTTTCTGTTGCTGATAAGCCACACAGCTTGTGGTGTTTTGTTGTGGCTCACACATGCCCACGTTCTCCCGAGGTATTTGGTTTCATGCCTGAAATCCTTGTTCATCCGCTGCCCACTGCTGATGGAAAATTCCAAAGGCCCGAGGGCAGCTGCACGTTCTCTTAGCCCCTGGGAACTTTGCCACCAGCCCAGTCAACGGCGGTTCTGGGAAAGGGCCCTGCTCTCCTTGTCCAGTTTTAGGCGCCGAGGGCATGCTCCCACCTAGCCTGGAGGTGGTAGCTTTGCCAGATGATGGCGGCGGCAGACAGGACCAGTGGAGGAGCTTGAAGGGTCTGGGGAGCTGGAAATCCTGGATTTTGTTCCTGATTTCAGAACAGAGCACTGTAGGTGTCAGGAGCCTGCATGAGGATCTGGGGATGGCCTCTCAGAGAAAATATGAATAAGTGGAAAGGTATAGAATGTGGAAGGCTGTGACACTCCCCAGAGTTACTGGATGCCTGACAAAGGCCTCGTCTTAACAGCTGCGTTTCTGTGGTGTCTGAAGGGGCCTCTGTGAAGTGAGCCTGGGGATTCACTAACACTGTCATCGGGAGCCAAACGAGAACGAGAAGAAGGTGCCTTGGTCAGTCCTGAACTGAGCCGGGGAAAGTCTTGGGGTCGTCGGAGTCCCCAGAGAGGCTGTTGCTGAGGTGGGCTGACAGCCCCTGGAGAAGCTGGGCACTGTGACTTGGGGGACTGAAGTGTTATTGGGGGTGAACTTGCACCTCTACGAGGGCCACGGCTTCCCCAGCTCATAACCAGGTAGATTGTTAACGGGAAGGGGTCAGAGAAACAGCGGTGGCTTTCCAAGCCAGACTTATTAAAGTGCCTCTCACACCAGCGGCCTGGTGGGCCCAGAGGGACCCCTGCCCCAGAGCGGCTTCGGACACAGTGAGGACCTGACGACTCACCCGCTGATAACCTGCAAGGCGGTTTGGTTTTCAGTCAGAGGCGCCTTCCAGGCAGGAACACGTGCTTCCTGGGTAAATGACAGCTACCCAGCCTGAGGTCAGCCGTCTGTACGGGAGACCCCGGGAAGAGTCTTTGTGACCTGCGCTCTGCTTCTGCCAGGGAGGGACGGAAACTGCTCCGGCCGTGGGAGAGAGCCACCGTGAAGACAAAGGGTTGGAGGCCGGCTGCCTGGCCCACGCAGAGCTTGGCTCACTCAGCAGAGCCTGAGAGCAGAGCCGCTCCCAGGACCTGTCTCTTTCCCTGCCCCCGACCTCACCCAACCCCAGCCCCATCTGTTCTTACTGACTTGGCAGCCGCCACCTGGAGCGCCCCTTTCCAATGCCCCCTTCAGAATCTGGTGAGGAAGAGCAAGGCAGCCCTGGGTATGGAGCTACACCAGGGACAGACGAGAGAAACACACTCACTGCAGCCGCACCCCGCCTTGTTCTCCAGAGAGTGGTCCCGGGACCAGTAGCATCGAGTCACCTGGCAACCTGTTAGGAATGCAGGGGCCAAGCCCAGCTGGGTGATCCCTATGCATGTGATGACTCTGAGACGCCATCTCAGAGCAGTGCTCCGCTCCTAGCTGTATATTGTGCCTCTGTGTGTGTGTGTGTGTGTGTGTGTGTGTGTGTGTGTGTGTACACATATAAACATAGAGTTCCTTATATGGAGTTGAAGGGGAAAAAAAACTTTTTTTTTTTTCAATTTAAAAATTTTGGCCTATGGGGGAGTTTTTAGAACAGCTTTATTGTCTTGACTTTGGAATCTTTTCCATGGTCCCATTTTACCGGTGCTTCATTTACCATCCTTGTGATGCCAGCAGCCTCCAATGGGTCTTTACCAGGCTTCCAGAGTTGATGCTGGGTTTCCATTCAGCTTTCTCTGTAGCTTAGAGACCAGCTTTCCTTGTCATGGTTGGTACATCCTACTTGTTAAAAGTGACCCCACTCTAGTGTAAAGATTTAATGCAATGTATCATAAAATCTGATAAATTTTGGGCTAACCACCAAAAGGTCAAACTCATGGGTGTCAGCACACCTGTTTAGGAGCACGCTGATCAAGCAGAATTTGTTTGCCTGTGAGATGAGATATTTCCATGAAGAAGATGGAAGGGAGCAACAGGACTGAAACACTGAACAAAACTGTTAGACACTCCTGAAAAGCTTCCAAAGCGGTGGTCTTTGACATCCCCAAAGGGCAGCAGAGGTCCTTGACATAAGGCCTTGAGAGGCTGGCATTCCTGTCTTTCCCCTTCCAGTCTCCCTTTCAGTTTCTTTTCTCAGTTTGGAGGCAGAAGCCGTTGTGGGAGCGTCATTGCTTTTCCTAAGTGTGGCTTCTTCCCAACCTCCCTGCTAGTGACCTGCATATGCAGAGTCCATCTTGGCGTTGCCCCATTGGTAGAATCACGCCGTGGGCAAGTCAGCCTCTTAGTTGTTTTTTGTATCTAATATCAAAGATGTTATTTTCTCTTTCCACATTTGCTGATATTATCCAAAGTCTGGAAGACAAGTGTAGCCCCCGAATGCTATGTGAAAATGCCTGGAATATGAGAGTTTAGAGTAAGCCCTGAAATTCAGGCCCTTGGTCACTTCTAGCTGCAACATGAGTTGAATCACATTGGCCTAGAAGCCCATCTGCCCTGGGGGTTTAAGCCTAGCAATGCCTGGCGTTGGTCTTCAGAACTTCTTATTCTCTGGTCTTTGTTGTGCATATAACAACTCCTGCCAGGTGATTACAAAAATTATTTCCTTGTGAAAAATGTCCCAGGAGAGAAAACAACGGGGGCTGGTTACCAAAGTGGAAAGAAAGTTAAAAAGTCCCCCAAAGTGATCCTACTTCCAAACTGGCAGATTTGCAGAGGGTTGAAAAGATATCCCTTTTGAAGGCCAAGGGCTGGCTGTGTTTTGAAGAGCCGTACCCCGAGGGATACTGGCTTCGGTAACTCAGTTGCCTTTATCACTGGGCACGCTCCTCATGACCTAACTGCCCGAGTCCCACCCAGTGTTCATGCACTCCTTTAGAGGTTGTACACTACACGTTGTACCAGTAGGAGCTGAAGACCAGATAATGGAGGAGGTGAAGGTGATTCACATGATTCAGGCTCTCCTGGCTCAGGCTGAGATTTGTTTGCAAATGAGAGCATTGGCAATGAGGGAAAGCAGGGGTGCTAAAGACAAAAATAGGTAAATGCTGTCATGCGAGAGGGGAATGAGACAAACGGCATACATTTTAGACTTGGGATATTAATATTGTTTGGAGGGAAGAGTCCAGAATGACTCATCAAATGTCATTTGTGAGCGCTCAGGTTTAAAAGAGGCAATCAGTCAGCCAAGAACCTCCAGACAAGTCATCCCCAACAGATCCTGCAGAAGCAGAGAATGTGAAATGTAAATTTCACCCAGGTTTCTGCAGAACTCTTAACACTCCTGGTGGGAAATATGTGGAACCATGGGCTGGATACTACTGCAGTTAAATGAACTTATAACGTGAACTTGACTCAAAGCATGGTTATTAGAAGAGAAATATCTACCTGGGAGAGAGGCTTCTGGCTGCCCTGGGCCTCACTGATTTAACATTTCCATCATGAGCTGCATGCATGTGGAGAGAGGAGACATGCCCATCAGACACTGAGATGGTGCAAAGACAGGAGGGAGAATGGTGTGCAAACATTCAGAAAATATGAAGTTCCTGACCACCTAGAAAAAGTGGGCCAAATGCTGCAATTCATGATTGCATTTCATTTTCACCTCCAATCTTATGATGTTATTATTTGCATTTTATAGAGAGGTCCAGGGACAGTCCACTGGTAAGTGGAAGAGTCAGGCTTTAAGCCCTTTGTCAGTGTTGAAATCTGTGCACTAACCGTATGCCTTGCAGCTTTCCAGATGGTATTTAATATGAGTTAAGTCCCAGATGAAGCAGATGTAATGCACAGGATGGTGGAAACATGGCTTAATGGCAGCATGTGTAAAAAGGCTTCGGCCCCTGCCAGCAAACACATGTGTCCCTACTTCCGCATTGTACTCCATTGACAGACATTACTAATTGATCCCAGGACCCTTTTCCACTGAGTTCCAACTCGTAATCCTCCCAAACTCTGCAGCAGCCCATACAGCAAGATGGGCACAAGAGATGAAACTGGTTTCCTATGTGTAAGGGGTTGTGGTTAGCTGGTGAGCTTCCCTGGTGGCTCAGACGGTGAAAGCATCTGCTTGCAATGCAGGACACCCAGGTTCGATCCCCGGGTCGGGAAGGTCCCCTGGAGAATGAAATGGCAACCCACTCCAGTACTCTTGCCTGGAAAGTTCCATGGATGGAGGAACCTCGTAGGCTCCAGTCCATGGGGTCTCAGAGTCGGACACGACTGAGTGATTTCAGTTTTCCTTTCATGGTTAGCTGCATACTCATTAAAACACATGCACTCTTAGGCCCCGTTAACAGGAGCCTCATCTCCAGACATGAAGAAGGCAGTGCCCTTCAGAGGTTAAGTGGCATCAGGAGTCTTGCATTCAGTATTGGGAAGTCTGTTTTAAAAGGGACCCCAGGAGGCAGGATTATGCCCATGTGAAAGGGAAGGGGATGATGAAGGAAACAGCTGGAGGAACTGAGTGTCTCCTTGTTGAAGAGTAGGGCTGGAGGACACAAGTAGTTGGGGACGCATTAGAGGTTGCCAGGCACAAAGGGTCTCTGCCCAGCCCCCGATAGCAGGGTAAAACCAGCATGCTCAAGACACCGAGAGCAGCTTCAACCCAACGAAGAAAGCTCATAAAATTTGAGTTCTCGCAGGGTTCATTTCCTGCCACCGGGGTATTTGCACAGAGCTGATTCCTTGCAGCCTGGGGGTTGAAGGAGAGATTCTTGGAGGATGAGGAGAGTTGAGCTGATGTCTGAGCTCACAGCAAACCCTCCTGTTGTTCATCCTGGCCCCTGCACGACATAAAGGACAAACTAGGCCGGGATCTGGGTGGAGCCCAGACCCTAAGGCAGAACTGGCAGCGGAGGTGCACCCGTGTCGAACAGCAGCCCTTCTCACGGGTTCACTATACAGGTTAGTCCCCAGTGTCTTACAGTCATTAGTTCATGCCGTCCTCCCCGCCACCCTGTGGGGCAAGTGCTGTCATTCTCTCCATTCTACAGGTAAGGAGACTGAGACACAGAGGAGAGGTTGAGTGGCTCACCACAGCACTGGAGCCTGTAGATGACGGAAGCAGGATTATCGTGATATAAAGTTATGCTGTATTTGGAAGTAGAACTCTATGTAGCAGGCTATTTGCTGTGGCGTATGAAGTGCAGGACAGTCAGCCCCGTTAAAGGGCCGCGTGGAGGGTCCTCAGAGACGTGGCAGGAGGGTGGGAATGGGCCTTGAGGGAGGAGACTGCATAGTAGTCAGAGGAGGGGGGATGCGTTGGGGGCTGAGGGTGGTGAGCCAGGGACACAGAGGGCAGGGTGCAGAGCCTCCCACGGGAAGCCACTGAGACGGGGTCAGGGAGGCCTAGTCCAGAGGTCACGGAGAGAAGGTGGGGACAGTCCAGGGAGGGAGGGGCTCCGACCAAGGCCATGTACCTTGGCATCTGTGCAGCCAGTGGCTGTCAAGCAGTGCAGGGGAAAGGCAGGGCCCATGCTGTCCCATAGGACGCAGGCCTCCGAGGTTCTGCCCAAGTGTGTAGCCCAGGCCTGCAGCTTTAATTCAGGTCTTCAGGGAGAAACTCCCGAAGGCAGCTTTGCTGCAGGTTGAGTCAGTTAATCTTCCTATGCCCCCAACTTCCCCATCTGTATAATGGGCACACTGACTTTCCCTCCTCCTCAGCATGGTTTGGTGGAGTCAAGAAGCCAGTGCTGGCTTTGGTCCTGGCCTGGGCTGATGTAAACTCAGCTTTTCCCTGCTCTTCTCCTTAAAATGCAACCAAATGTACCTTGAGAATTATTCAACAGACAATAATAAAAGGGCTATGAAAGCTGGGAAGAAGGCTGCAGATTGGCTGGGGTCCTGAGGACCTGATAAACAACAGCATGGTGAATTCCAAGGCTTTCCTTTTACCTCCCATGTATCTCGACTTGGGACCTAGAGGTCTGTGACCTGAAACATCAACAGATACAAACATAAAACCCAAGATCAGCCTGCTCCTTCAGCGATGGGCTGGGAAAGGCAGAGGCCAAGGAGGCCTTGTGGGGAGCCTGCTACACCCCCTTCCATACACAGGATGTGCTGGGCTGGCTGAGCTGCTGCCGCTGCATGGTGAAGCCCGGCTCCTGTCCCTCAGCCAGCGCACAGCAGGCAGTGGCCAAGGCCTGTGCCTCCTCGTCCTCATCCCAGTGGCTCAAGGAGCCCCAGGCCAGCAGCTTCCCATTCCCATACTCCTTCCGGCAGAGGGTGGCCTGGTGACACCAGGAAGCCAGTGGGAGTGCCTTCCGCCCCACAGATGTCACCACAGTTAACGAACAGGGGCCCAGACAGCGCTGTTCTCAGGTTTCCAAGGTTCACTCACCAGACAGCCGGCAATACAGGCAAACACTGGCCTGGATGCAGAGGAACCAGGTCGCTCATGTATTGCTGGTGGGGAAGTAAAGTGGTATGGCTGCTCTGGGAAACGATCTGGCAGTTCCTTTTAAAACTAAGACCCAGTGGTTGTACTCCTGGGCATTTATCCAAGAGAAATAACAACTTATTTTTACACAGAAACTTGTACATGAATGTTTATAGCAGCTTTTGGTTGTAACAGCCAAAAGCTTGAAACTACCCAGATACCCTTTGGTGGGTGAATAGTTAGACAAGCTGATGCATCTAACTGGAATACTATTCTGCAGTAAGCAATGAACAGATTATGAATGCAGCTACGGGGATGAGTGAAAGCTACGGGGATGAGTGAAAAAATGCCAGTCCTAAAATGATGCATACTGCCTGATTTCCATTTATATAACACTCATGCTGTGACGTAGTGATGAAAGTGTTAGTCGTGTGTGACTCTTTGTGATCCCCTGGACTGTACCTCTGTCCATGGAATCCTCCAGGCTAGAATCCTGGAGTGGATTGCCATTTCCTTTTCCAAGGGATCTTCCCAACTGAGAGATTGAACCTGGCTCCCCTGCCTTGCAGGCAGATTTTTTACCGTCTGAGCCACCAGGAAGAACATAGAGATAGGGGACAGATTAGTGGCGGTCAGGGGTTAAGGGGTGGGGTGGAGGGTGGCCATGAAAGGGTGGTCTTTGGTGATGTCATGGCTCCCTGATTGTGTTGTGATTATGGTTTATAGGTAGCAGCGTGTGTGAAGAAATTGCCTAGAACTACGCCCTGAGAGTGTGTATATGAGATTTGAATAGGCACTACAGGTCGCATCGGTGTCCACTCCCTGATTGTGATTCTGCACTGTAGTTATTATGCAGGATGTTACCGCTGGGGGAGGGGGGGTGGGGGGGTACAGAACCCCGCCTCTGTGTTTTCTTTTCAGCTCCTATACATCTGTAGTTATTTCAAAATATAAGTTTAAGAGAGAATGCCTTGAAGGTCTTCCGGAAATGCAGGTGTCCAGGCCACACCTCATAACAATTGAATCAGGATTTCTGCTGGTGGGATCCAGACATCCATAACTTTCTAAATTTCCTTTGGTGATTCGAACACACCGCAAGTTTGAGGACCTGTCTTCACTCCTGTGAGCAGTTATCCTGGTCACCATCGGTACAGCTACAGGAACAGCGCCTGCCCTCTGGCTGTGCGCCTTTGGAAGCACTTTGCATCCATCATCTCATTTCACCGTTGATAATGACCACTATTGTTCATTCACTGCCAAAATCAGGTCTCCTTCCCCTTCGGGGACCAGTTCCTATCTGATGATTCTGGAAGCACAAAAAATGCAGAGCTTCCCCATCCTTAGCACACTCACCTCATTTTGAAAAGGAGCCGGAGCGGGTTCTGGTTTGCTGCCATCTCCATGAGTCTTCCCTGTAATGAGAGAAAAGGCAGGGCGTTTGGAGAGGGGTTTGGTGACATAACTTGGGTGTGTTTGTGCTTCTCAAGAGCTCGCTCTCTCCTGTTTCAGAAACAGGTTGGGATGAGTGGGCCTTGGGAAACCTTTGCTCGTTGAAGTTTTTGAGCTTTCATGTTTGTCTTCCTCCCGCCTGAAGAGGGTCCTTTGTGGTTTGGATGCATCTGTGCTGATGGGCGATGATGCCCTAGGGAACCGTGGCCAATGGAGTGGGGGAGATGGGAAGCGAGAGAGCGTGGTCCGTCGGCCCAGGGACCTGATCGGTTCCTAGGAGACTGGTAGATAGGCTCCTAGGAAGCCCTCGTGCATGTGACAGTCATAGACATTTAGGGTGATGCAGGAAGAAATGACAGCTTGGAGGCAGAGGAAGTCCACACCTACTGGGTCTGTTTGCCTTTGTTTGACCTCAGGCCCAGATATCAGGGCTGGGAAGACGAGTCTCAGGGCAGGCGGTTGTCCAGGGTCGGTCCTGTTGGCCCGTTGACGGACGGTACAGCCTTGTTCCGGAGCACCTAGCACAGCAGGCCAGCCTGTCCCCGTCTCCGCTGCCTTCAGCGCTCGCTCCCCCCCTCCCCCACTCCTGCTGTCTTCATTCTAGCCCTCTAAAAAGAAGCTCTTTGGCTGAGAAAAATATTTATATGCCTGTGACTTTGACAAGAATGAGTCCGTGTTTGGGCTGGAGGGTGAGGAGGAGAAGCAAGCATGTAAAGTCTTGCCCTCCCCTGGGCTGGGGGTGGGTAGAATCGTGCTGATGTAAGGTGGAAAGCACTCAGAGGGAGCCGGTGGTCTCACCGGCTGAGCATCAGGGGGCAAAAGTAACCCAAAGGGGAGGTGACCCCGAGGTCCTGAGTCCCCGTCCTGCCCTGGTGCACCCCACCCCTGCAGGTCCACTGCGACCCTGGCCTCAGGGTCCTGCGTGAAAAATTAGAGTGTTGGTTCCTTTTCCTAAAGAATGAGCATTCTCTTGAAGATCTCCAGTTGGAGGAGGGCTCGCCTGTGGTGTTTGTCATACGTGAGCCCTCTGCTGCCTTCCGTTCAGTGAGGTCACCCTGAGTCCCACCTGCAGGACATGCCTCGGCGGTGGGCGGGCGAGGGATACAGCCAGCTGCACCTTTGACAGCTCACGGCTCAGACCAGCTAGACTGTCCGGGCGGCCAGATGGGACGCTAATCTCTTCTGTAAACACAAGTTGAAAGCAGACATTTAAAAAAAAGGCCAGTATCAGGATATTTTTTAAAAAGAATACGATGACGGGGCACTTGGTACTCTTGCTATTTCTGGCTTCTCTTTCACTCCAAAACACAGCAGAGTCCCACCCACCAGAGCTGGGTCGCCTGTGGTCAGGGGGCAGGGGGGTAGCGGGGCACAGCTCCCTGGTTGAGGCCGAGGAGACCCTGGAGCTAGAGGCATTCTTCCCTGCTGCTTTCTGCCGGGGGCCGCACATTCTGGAAGATGGAGGGCCTGCTGGAACCACCCTTTATTGACATCGAGAAGCATTTTGCCTGGAACACCTCTTCCTTGTACACTTCAGATGGGATCCCCTGGGGAGGGCCTCTTTTCCTGTTTTAATAACCCATTATCAACTACAAAGTCGCCGCTAGTAAAAATACCAATCATCGCTTATGCAATACTTCTGGCATTACTTGAAACCACATTCCAGCCTCTTAATATGATGGTTGCTCTGAGCCAAAATTCAGAGTGGGTTTGAGGACAAGTTGTGTACACAGTCATTTAGACGCCCCAAAGAATATATTTTTATCCTGTAAATTGAATGCCAGTTAAGCAGTAGTGATTACTGCAAGAAGCTATAATTTATACCAGGGGAAGTGAAGATTTTTTTAAGATAAAAAGTATTGCTTAAGTAGTGCCTAAAAAAAATTTAAAGGGAAAAGAAATAGTGGTGACAAAACCCCCAAAGTCTCAATGTGGTAGAAACTTGAAGAGCAAACCCTTGGGTTAGAGACCCATTGAGTCCATGTATTCCGTTCCCAGGGTACTTCAGAGAGCCACAGAAACTACCATTTAATAATTTAGCAACAGGGTGATTACTGTGCCTGAAATTGGCTCCTTAGAATTTGCAGATGAAACATCTGGGTCATGTACTTTGTCTGCATCCAGAAGCTGCAGACACTCGTGTGTTCCCTGGTCTTGCCCCTAAGTTGTGAATCTGGGCAGAAGTTAAGAACAGTGTCAGGATTTTGACTTCGACTTTGACTAACCAGGATGTAATTGTCCTAATCTTTTGCTTGGCTGAAAACGTGACGAGAACTCCTGCCATTTGTTCTGAACTTGGACTTCTCCCTGAAATTTGTGGGCAGAAGGAAAGAAAAGCAGAGGCGGACAAGAATGTAAGCTCAAATACTTGAACTGTGGCACACCATGAAGGGAGGGGGTTGGTCAGTGCTCAGAGCGCAGGCCAGATCACCTGTGCATGAAGGCCCACCGCAGCTTGGAAGAGCTGGCCACAGCTCCTGCTGGGGATGGCCTGTTTCTAGAGGTACTGTCTTAGCCCAGGGGCTACATCACACACCCTTGGGAGCCCCTGTACAATACAAGTGTCTGGCCTCTCCCCTAGAAATCCTGATTTACCTGGTGTGCGGTGGGCCCCAGGAATTGTTACATTCAAAGTTTCCCAGGTCGCTGTCACCTAAAGTCAAGGTGGGACGGTTACTAGGGAAACCATCAGCAGCGGCTCTTAGGTGTGGTCCTTGGACTGGCAGCTTCAGCATCTCTAGGGAACTTAATAGAAAGGCGAATTGTCCTCCTGCCCTTGACCCCCACCCCTTAGACTGACCGAATCAGAAACCCTGGGGCAGAGCCCAGCCGTCTGGGTTTTCACTGCACACTGGGGGTCTCTAGCTGGTGCTGACATCTGAGAACCAGCGGTCAACACTATAGCAGCAGTTCCCAGACTTTAATGGACTTTAGAATCACCTGGGAGCTTTCAAAAACCCAGATGCTCGGGGGTCATGCCTTGTAACAATGGAATCAGAACCCCTGGTGGTGAGAGCCGGCCTCAGAGTTTCTTCTCCAGGAGATTTACAGGATGAGAACCAGTGCTTTACAGGACCTCAGTGACATCCCTCCTGGTTTTAAGATTCTAGAATTTGCCTTTGAAATTCTGTCCTGTCTTTCTAGTGTCTCATTTAGGCAGGACATTACGTGCCTTAGGTCAAGGGAAGGATGACAGAGCCCCTTTTGTTTTGACGGAGGGGGTGGCTGCTTGCTTCTGAGACCACTGCTCAAAGAAGGGCTCCCAGGGCTCTGCCGTGAGGCTCCCAGCTCACCCTGCCCCCTGCACGACAAGCCCAAAGACCCGCAGAGCCACGGGGTGAAGACTTTCAAGAGGACTTGCTAGATGCTGCCCAGCTGATTTGCTTTGGTGCCGTCTGTCCTACCAGTTTATGAATACTCCTCAGCACCTTCTCTGGGGCTGGTGCTGGGCCAGTCTTTCCAGGAGGCTCTGGGCTGTTGAGGTGTAGGAAAGTCTACCCTCGAGGCCTTGGAAGAAAGGCCATGGCCTTAGGAGGGGACCCTCTTAGCTGCGAAAGGCCGAGGCTGCTGAGAAGGTGACCTGCAATCTGGGCCTTACAGGAAGGGGAGGATTTTGGCCCACAGGGAGGGTGGGAAGGGGTGTCCACACCAAGGTAGTGGGCAGGCAAAGGCCCTGGGATAGAGAGTCTGGAGCCCAGGTCACTGGGGGCAACACCCCCTCAGGCCTGCTGACCCTGTGGTGTGCATTTCACAGCCGGGAGGTGGGGTGGAGTACACAGCCCACCCCCTCACCCCACCCTACCCCAGTTCCTGGTCAGAGGGGAAAAGGCCAGTCCTAGCAATGAGGCCATAAAGCCCCTGCTGATGATGTGTGGTTTCAGGGAAGGAAGGGAGTGAGGGTCATTAAGGGCAGGAAACAGCCTGTCCTTAACTTCTCTTCTGTCTGGGGCATCCTGTGCCCTTTGATGTCCCCGAGGGGCCTTTGAACTCAGAAGCTGCAAGTTCTCTAAGCAGCGAGTCCCCCCTGTGGTCAGCTAATCCTCTGCTCAGTACCACCTTTGAAGGGGTAGGAAGTGCTGGGGGCTAGTTTCCAACACCCATTAAAACACCAGCCCTTGGAGGAACTGGGGACGGAGATTGCCTCCAGGTCTGGGGTAGGGGAGTGAAAGGGGCCTAGGGAGCTGCTCTGGTGGAGGGGCGACTCAGGTTTCAGCTTATCCTCCTTTGTCTCTGAATTTCTGCCAGACACTTGTTTTAGCTACTCCACTCCAGGCCTCCTCCTGTTGGCCAAGAAAATCCCTCCCTGAGAGATCAGGCAGTTGTTACTGTTTGTTAGTGGAAAGCTTATTGAATCTACACTTCTAAGCAGTCAAAGTTGCTAAGACTAGGTGGGACTGAACAGTTAAGGGTTATCAACTGCTAAAAAGGAAGCAAACGCTCACTGTGCTTTGGTTTCTTTGCAGTGGAGGAGGGGGGTTGGGACATGGTGGGAAGGCCTATATAAAACCAATGGATTTAGAGCCTTTCTTTTAAGTTAGTACTTTTAAAAAATGGTGATTTTGAAGGCTAACTATGAGGTTTTCCACAACCAAACCAAATTTCATCCTGAAGTCTGTAGATGATCTTTGAATGCTGTCCAGTTAAAGCCCTAGACTCTGGCCCTGTCCATATTCACAGGGTGGCTGGGTGGGACAAAGGCAGAACCAGTGAGGTGGACCAGAAATCTGATTTCAGACCAGAACTAGGGAGACCCTTGGTTCTGGGAAAACTTGCTGCAGCTGGCTGTGAAGTGTTGGATGGTCACCTCTCTCTGGATTCCAGATTCCACGTAGACACAGACAGAGGGGCCTCAAGAGCCCTTAAAGTGGTTAAACTCCTACAGTTCTTTAGAGTCTGAATCTCCACTAGAAAAGGAATTAATGTCCTGAGCATCAGTTTCCTAGCAGTTTATTTTGAACGTGCAAATTTTTCAAGTACCAAAAAGGCAAATATCATAGAGCACTTTGATATTCCAGGTTCCCAACCCTGACCCCACACTCCAGGCGTTATTCCCAGACCTCACTGCACCCACCAGCATCTCAGGGACCTGGGTACCTCTGTCTCCCTCTCCCATCCTTGCCCTCTGAGCTTCAGGTATACATGGGAGGTGGGAGGGTAGGAATGATGCTATTAGGTTGGAGAAAAAGTAGTTGTGGTTTTGGACCATGAATTTAAAATTATTATAACTAGGCTCAAACATATCTTTATTAATCAAAATAGGAACTGTTAAAATCAACACATTTTTGCCAATGAAAAATAAGTTTGTTTATTGCTGTAGCATAAAAATCTGTGCTTCAGGATTTGATGAACTCTTGGGAAGAGTTTTCTGCCTGCTGCTGGTTGTGAAAGCATTTTCTCTGCAAAAGTTGTAGAAATGCTTGAAGAAATGATAGTCCTTTAGCGAGAGGTCAGGTGACTATGGCAGATAAGGCAAACTTTGTAGCCCAATTCATTCAACTTTTGAAGCATTGGTTGTGCGACATGCAGTTGGACATCGTCATGAAGAAGAACTAGGCCTTTGTTGTTGACCAATGCCAGCTGTAGGCACTGCGGGTTTGGGCGCATCTCATTGATTTGCTGAGTACACTTCTCAGATGTAATGGTTTCACCAGGATTCAGAAAGCTGTAGTGGGTTAGATGGGCAGCTGACCACTAAATAGTGATCATGACCTTTTTTCGATGCAACTTTAGCTTTGGAAAGTGCTTTGGAGCTTCTACTCAGTCCAGCCACTGAGCTGGTCATTGCTGGTTGTTGTATAAAATCCACTTTTCGTCATACATCACAATCCAGTCGAGAAAAGGTTTGTTGTTGCGTAGAAGAAGAGAAGATGACACTTCAAAATAACAACTTTTTTGATTTGTGGTCAGGTCATGCGGAGAAGGCAACGGCACCCCACTCCAGTACTCTTGCCTGGACAGTCCCATGGACAGAGGAGCCTGGTAGGCTGCAGTCCACGGGGTCGCTAGGAGTCGGACACGACTGAGCGACTTCACTTTCCCTTTTCACTTTCGTGCATTGGAGAAGGAAATGGCAGCCCGCATCAGTGTTCTTGCCTGGAGAGTCCCAGGGACGGGGGAGCCTGGTGGGCTGCTGTCTGTGGGGTTGCACGGAGTCGGACACGACTGAGGTGACTTAGCAGCAGCAGCAGCAGCATGAGGCACCCACTTTTATCAAGCTGTTTCCCCTTTCCGATTTGCTTCAAATGCTGAATGACCCTAAAATTGTCCACGCTGGGTTCTTCGGCCACCTCTTGTGTATGTGTAAGAGGATCGGCGTCGATGATCCTCTCAGTCGGTCACTGTCACCTTCTAGTGGCTGGTGGCTGCACTCTTCGTCTTCAGGGCTCTTGTCTCCTTTGCAGCATTCTTGAACACCGCTGCACTGTGCATCCGTTAGTGGTTCCTGAGCCAAATGCACTGTGGATGTGAGCTGTCTCCCCTGCATTTTGAACCTGAATAAGTGAAAGTGAAGTCGCTCAGTCTTGTCCAACGCCTTGCGACCCCATGGACTGTAGCCTTCCAGGCCCCTCCGTCCATGGGATTTTCCAGGCAAGAATACTGGAGTGGGTTGCCATTTCCTTCTCCAGGAGATCTTCCTTCCAGGGATTAAATGCAGGTCTCCCGCATTGTAGGCAGATGCTTTATCCTCTGAGGTACTGAGAAAGTCACTCAAATTTGCTTTTTGTCTAACATCATTTCCCTGATCTAAAATAAATATGAAATAAACAGCATTAGCGAAATGAATAAAAGTCATTAGCAAAAAAATATAAAATGAGAAATGCACATTAAAATGATATATAGCATAACCACATTTAAGAAGGTATTCCAATACCTAATGTGAAGTTCAGCAGAGCAAAACTGCAACTACTTTTGCAGCAATCTAGTAATGTCTCAGAAATCTGCTTCAGATAAAGGAACTGGGGCATATGTAAGACGACGGGGACCAAGTTTGAGTTCCCTTCTTGAATGTCACAGAGGCTCCAAGTGCCCTCAAGGCCAGTCCTTAGAGAACAGAGGTATGATTCCTTCAAGCTGGGTCCAGGAAACCTCTTGAATGCTCCCCGGAGAACCTCTGCTCCCCAAAGCCACATATATCCAAACTCTCATCTCCACCCAGTCTTGCAGGAGGTCCCAGTGCCCGGAGAGCAGATCTTGAGCCCCTCCAATGCTCCCTGGCTCCCTTCTGCTCTCCCCAAGAGGGATTTTCTGTGAAGTCCACAGTGTTCTGAGGATGACTGCTGGCCCCTGACCTCTAAGACAGCCACTTCTACAGGGATTAGCCGGTCCCCCATCCTTGGCCTTCTTTTGGGTCTGGAGGCAGATTGCATCCTCAAAGAGCCAGCCATGCATGGAGGTCAGAGTATAGACTGCCCAGGCTCAAGGATGCTTGACCACTGACCAGCTGTTTGACCTTGGGTGAGCTCCTCAACCTCTCTGCCTCAGTTGCCTCATCTGTTCAGTGGGAATGACAATAGTGAGTTAATGTACACAACACACACTGCCTGACTCCCTGAGAAGGCTGTTTCTCTGCTCTCCCAGGTACCCCCCTCCTTGGGTAGGAGGTCTCTGTTGTATGCCACATTCCTTTCCCTGTTCTCTCAATGTTTCTCCTACTCTTAATGTGCCTTTCAGCATCTCTGTTGAGGGGGACCCACCATGGTCTGCACCTTAGGTGTGTGTCCCATGGGCACACAAGTGCTCAGCGCTATGCGTGGCGTAGGACAGAGAGCAGAGTCTGGATGAGTGAGGGCATGATTAGAAGGTGTTAGGGTGTCTGCTCCAATCCCCCCAAATCTATAGGGCTTTCCCAGCTCAGATCCAAGTGAGCAGTACCCTCTGGCAGACAGAGGGGTGTATGCACATAGCCCACAGTGGTGATGCCAGCATCCTTTCTGCCCCTCTTTGCTCCATCTGCCACTACAGTGCCTGACACACCTGCCAGGATAGCCACTCCCCTGGACAGATATGGTGAGGCTGATGGCGTTAAAATGCAAAGTGCTTTGGGGGCTAAGAAAGGAATGTTCCTTTGAACCAAGGACCTCACACTAGGAGCGGGAGCAGACAGCTAACCCAGGGCCCCAGGACATGGCAGGGGCCCTTCTGTGCCTCACTGCATTGCTCTGCTCTGTGGGCCCCGGAGGCCCAGGGGCTTCGACCATGACCTTCTGAAGCACTCCACAGGGGGCAGTACAGAGGACTCATGGGGACCAGAGATGTCCCTGAAACTGAGAAATCCCTCCCTGTTTATACACCATCCTCCCGTCTATGGTGCACAGGAAGTTCTGTCTTGACATCCGGAGGTGGGGGATAACCGGGACTTGCTTCTTTGGGACCTTTCAGCCATCTTTCTGCTTCCTGCCCTGTTCATTCTGGGGCCCACAGCGCCTTTGGACAGATTACATTGTAGGCTAAGAAGCAGGAGGCATATTCTTCTGACTCTCATCCCATCTCCCAGTTTCCTTCAAAAACTAAGTGCCAGCCCTCAGTTTAGGCAGACTGTCCTTGGCAGGACCTTGGGAGCCCACTGCACGAAGGGAAACACTTTGTACTCTTCAGCTCTCTTGCTGTGTTCTTGCTTGAGCCGCCCTGGAACCAAAATTCAGGGTTGGTGCCCCCAGCCCTGCGGGATGTCATTGGCAGACCAGGAGGGGCGAGTGGGGCCCCAGGCTCAGACCTACTTAGGCCGCATTAGCCTGAGTCATGGGAACCCTCCCATGCTCCACGTTGGCCTCCGGCTAGCGCAGCTAGACCTAAGGGAAGGCCCACTGCAGACTTGAAGGAGACTAGGGGTGACTGCAGCCATGAAATTAAAAGACGCTTACTCACAGGAAGAAAAGTTATGACCAACCTAGATAGCATACTAAAAAGCAGAGACATTACTTTGCCAACAAAGGTCTGTCTAGTCAAGGCTATGGTTTTTCCAGTAGTCATGTATGGATGTGAGAGTTGGACTATAAAGAAAGCTGAGCACTGAAGATGCTTTTGAACTGTGGTGTTGAAGAGGACTCTTGAGAGTCCCTTGGACTGCAAGGAGATCAGTCCTGAGTATTCATTGGAAGGACTGATGTTGAAGCTGAAACTCCAATACTTTGGCCACCAGATGCGAAGAGCTGACTCATTTGAAAAGACCCTGATGCTGGTAAAGATTGAGGGCGGGAGGAGAGGGGATGATAGAGAATGAGATGGTTGGATGGCATCACCGACTCAATGGACATGAGTTTGAGTAAGCTCCAGGAGTTGGTGATGGACAGGGAGGCCTGGCGTGCTGCGGTCCATGGGGTCACAGAGTCGGACATGGCTGAGCGACTGAACTGCACTGAACTGCAGGGCTGCCAGTGGACCATCATGCAGTTTGGGAGGGAGGCTGGGCCTGAGTGCTGCTGTAGCATCTTCACCGGCTTCACAGCGTCCTGAACTTCAGCAGGTCACGCGGGCCCTTTCCCGGGAGCCTTTCTGCATTCCAGGCCCAGAGCAGGCCACACAAGGGATTTGGGACCAGGATGACGTTCATCATGTCCGTGGTTAGTTTGAGAAGAGCTAGCGTTTTTGTGAAGACTTCTTCTGAAGTATAAGTAGTTTCTTCAATAAATTATCTTTCTTTAAGAAGCTAGGGAGAGCCTCGGAGAACTGTTTAGCATTAGAAATAACCTCCTTTGTTTTGCCCTGTTACAGTCCACCATTCACTTTTTCAGTTAGTGAGTGAAGGCTTGTGATCTTATGCCCTTCTTGATGAAATTCATTTGCAACTGAGAATGTCCCAGATTTAATTGCACATAAGAGGCCTCTGTGGGAGGTCATTTAGAGAATCCCTCTTTTGAGACATCGTGGTCTAAAGCAATTTAGACTGATATTCCTTCATTATCCTGGGTGTTCTGTAAAGCCTTTGTAGATCTCTAGGTTCTTCTCTTCTAATCCATCACATCACAGTCCTGCGAGTTGAGGGCTTAGCACAGATGGCACCATCAGCACAACCATTTTAGAGAAAAAACAGGCATGAGGTCATACAAAGAGTCAGTGTGAGTCAGCATGGCTCCCTTCTCTAAATCCCCATGACTTTCAGCTTCTGATGTCTACACCTGGCACTGAGTCTTCTTCAGTTGTGTCATCAGGTTGTCTTATTTCTGTAAATATCTGTAAGCCTATAAGTACTTTGTGGGCCTGCATATGCTCATGCACCGAAGTGATGACATTGGCAATTCCTGGCACAGTGGTGGTACTCAGGGTCATTGAATTAGATTCTTGTCTCTGCCTGTACAGTTCAGTGTGGTAGCAGTTAGCCACAAGTGGGCCTTTAAATTTATCTCAGTTAAAGTTTAATAAAAATCAGAGTTTCAGTTCTCCAGCCATATTCCAAACGTTCCTAGGCCACATGTGGCCAATGGCTGCCATACTGAATAGTCACACAGAGGTTGTCGCATCATTATAGTACTTGCTGACTTCCCTGTGATCCCTGCCAGATGGTGGGCTTCCTGCAGGTAGGGCTGCGTGTGCCCCTTAGTGCTGTGTACCTGGTACCCTGAAAGTGCCGGTATATATAGGGCCCGCCCAGCTCTTACTGGAAGAAAGAGTACTGCATTACTGCCTTACATTGTGCTTAGTCTTTTAGATCAAGAATCACAAAATGATTCCATTTTGAACTGGAAAACCCCTTGAATCCCTGGTTCAAGCCCCTCACTTCCCAGCCAGGAGAACAGTCCTACTGAGTTAGGAAGTTTGCCTCAGCTCCCCCAAATAACTGGAGCGGGTCTGTAATTTAATCAACCATGGCCTCTGTCTTTTTGAAGCATCACTCTGTCCACTGTGTTAGACTGTCTTTAGTGTTTACTTTGAGATGGTAGGAGGAAGGCCTCTTAAAATGATTATTTAGAGGGAGCATATGTAAACCCATGGCAGTTTCATGTCATTGTATGGCAAAACCAACACAATAAAGTAAAGAAAATTAAAAAAAAAAAAGATTATTTAGAAGAAAGTGTCTTTAAGCTGACCAAGTTTACCTACCTGCAAGCAGTCTAGAACAGATGTATCCAGTGTGCAAATATTAATAGTATTTCCATTAGTTTTTGGACTAGGATAAAGGTCCCCATGTTGTAACTAACATTTTGCATGGTTTGGAAGTCCATCAAACTTCATAAGGTAAGAAATGAGGTATAAAGCTTGAAAGGGAAGAAGCAAAGCAGTAGTGGCTAACTAAAAAATGTAGCTGCTAAGTACATTTTGTAAGGGAATCATCTGGCAAACTGAAGCAGTGAGTATTCATCGGATTGCAAGTCACAAGACATACAGTTATCCATGGTTTTCTTATACACAAGCAGTTATCAGCTGTGGAAGAATAAAAAGCAGACCTTGCTCACAACTTCAACCAAAGATGTGGAACACCCAGGAATGATGCTGATAACAAAAAGGAAAAAGGAAGACCATGATGATACAAACTATAAAATTTTGCCAAAGGGCATTCAGAAAAGCCTGAAAAAATGAAGAGGTGCCCGCGTGTCCCTGGATGAAAAGATTCAAAACTACAGTGGTGCCAGTTCTCTCCAAAGTAATCCGTATGATTCTAAACTGAAAGGTTGTTGTTATTGTCCAGTGGCTAAGTCATGTCTGACCCTTTGCGACCTCTTACAAAGGCTCCTCTGTCCTCCACTATCAATAGCGTCCACTGAGTTGGTGACACTGTTCTAACCATCTCATCCTCCGCCACTCCCTTTGCCTCTTGCCTTCAATTTTTCCCAGCATCAGGGTCTTTTTCAGTGAGTTGGCTCTTCGCATCAGGTAGCCAAAGTATGGGAGCTTCAGCTTCAGCAACAGTCCTTCCAATCAATATTTACGATTGATTTCCTTGAGGATTGACTGGTTTGATCTCCTTGCTGTTCAAGGGATTCTCAAGAGTCTTCTACAGCACCACAGTTAGAAAGCATCCATTCTTCGGCACTCAGCCTTCCTTATGGTCCAACTCTCACATCTAGTGGAAAAACCATAGATTTAACTTTGCATACCTTTATTAGGGAAGTGATGTCTCTGCCTTTTAATACACCATCTAGGTTTGTCACAGCTTTCCTTCCAAGGAGCAAGCATCTTTTAATTTCATGGCTGCAGTCACCATCTGTAGTGATTTTGGAGCCCCCACCCAATAAAATCTATCGCTGCTTCTATTTCCCCCTCTATTTGCCATGAAGTGATGGGACTAGATGCCACGAACGTAGTGTTTTTAATGGTGAGTTTCAAGCCATCTTTTTCACTTTCCTCTTTCACCTTCATCAAGAGGCTCTTTAGTTCCTCTTCACTTTCTGCCATTTTAGTGGCAGTGTAGTACCATCCGCATATCTGAGTTTGTTGGTAAATCTCCCAGGATTCTTGATTCCAGTTTGTACACTTAATATGTCAGCAAATTTGGAAAATTCAGCAGTGGCCACAGGACTGGAAAAAGTCAGTTTTCATTTCAATCCCAATGAAGGATGATGCCAAAGAATGGCCAAACTACTGTACAGTTGCACTCATTTCACATGCTGGCAAATAGATTCCAGGAATTAGACCCGATAGACACAGTGCCAGAAGAACTATTGATGTAGGTTTGCAACACTGCACAGGAGACAGTAACCAAAACTATCCCCAAGAAAAAGAAATGCAACGAAGCGAAATGACTGTCTGAGGAGGCCTCACAAATAACTGGGCAAAGAAGAGAAGTGAAAGGCAAAGGAGAAAAGGAAAGATATACCCATCTGAATGCAGAGTTCCAAAGAATACCAAAGAGAAATAAGAAAGCCTTCTTAAGTGAACATTGCAAAGAAATAGAGGAAAATAATAGAATGGGAAGGACTAGAGATCTCTTCAAGAAAATTAGAGATACCAAGGGAACATTTCATGCAAAGATGGACACAATAAAGGATAGAAAGGGTATGGACCTAACAGAAGCAGAAGATATTAAGAAGAGGTGGCAGGAATACACAAAAGAACTATACAAAAAAGGCCTTAATGACCCAGATAACTGCAATGGTGTGGTCACTCACCTAGAGCCAGACATTCTGGAATGCAAAGTCAAGTGGGCCTTAGGAAGCTTTACTACAAAGCTAGTGGAGGTGATGGAATTCCAGCTGAGCTATTTCAAATCCTAGCAGATGATGCTGTTAAAGTGCTGCACTTAATATGCCAGCAAATTTGAAAAACTCAGCCGTGGCCACAGGAGGAAAAGGTCAGTTTTTGTTTCAATCCCAAAGAAGGGCAATGGCAAAGAATGCTTGAACTACCGCACAGTTACTCTCATTTCACATGCTAACAAGGTAATGCTCAAAATTATCCAAGTTAGGCTTCAGCAGTGCGTGAACTGAGAACTCCCAGATGTCCAAATTGGATTTAGAAAAGGCAGGGGAACCAGAGATAAATTGCCAATACCTGTTGGATCACAGTAGAAGCAAGGGTGTTCCAGAAAAACATCCACATCTGCTTCATTGACTATTCTAAATCCTTTGACTGTGTGAATCACAACAGACTATGGAAAATTCTTAAAGAGATGCAGATACCAGACCATCTTATCTGCCTCCTGAGAAACCTGTATCCAGGTCAAGAAACAACAGTTAGAACTGGACATGGAACAATGGACTGGTTCAAAACTGGGAAAGGAGTACATCAAGGCTGTATATTTTCACCCTGCTTATTTAACTTCTATGCAGAGTTCATCATGCAGAATGCCAGGCTGGATGAAGCACAAGCTGGAATCAAGATTGATGGGAGAATTATCAATACTCTCACTACCCTAATGGCAGAAAGCAATGAGGAACTAAAGTGTCTCTTGATGAAGGTGAAAGAGGAGAGTGAAGTAGCTGGCTTAAAAGTTGACATTCAAAAACTAAGATCATGGCGTCCAGTCCCATCTCTTCATGGCAAATAGATGGGGGAAAAATGAAAGCAGTGACATGACTTTATTTTCTTGTGCTCCAAAATCATTTAGAATGGTAACTGTAGCCATGAAATTCAAGGACACTTGCTCCTTGGAAGAAAAGCTTTGACGAACCTAGACAGTGTATTAAAAAGTGGAGATATCACTTTGCCAACACAGGTCCATATAGTCAAAGCTATGGGTTTTCTAGCAGTCATGTATGGATTTAAGAGTTGGACCATAAAGGAGGCTGAGTGCCAAAGAGTGGTTCTTTCGAACTGTGATGTTAGAGAAGACTCCTGAGAGTCCCTTGAATAGCAAGGAGATCAAACTAGTCAATCTTAAAGGAAATCAACCCTGATTGATTGGAAGGACTGTTGCTAAAGCTGAAGCTCCAATATTTTGGCCACCTAATGTGAAGAGGTGACTCACTGGAAAAGACCCTGATGTTGGGAAAAATTGAGGGCATGTAGATAAGGGGGCAACAAAGGATGAGATGGTTGGATGGCATCACCGACTCAGTGGACATGAATTTGAGCAAACTCCAGGAGATAGTGGAGGACAGGGAAGCCTGGCATGCTGCAGTCCATTGGGTTGCAAAGAGTTGAACACAACTGAGCAAATAAACAGTAACATATGCTTGAAAATATGCTCAAAAAGCCTTCAAGCTAGGCTTCAGCAGTACATGAACTGAGAAATTCCAGATATACAAGCTGGGTTTCAGAGAAGAACCAGAGATCAAATTGCCAACATTCGTTGGGTCATGGAGAAAGCAATGGAGTTCCAGAAAAACATTCTCTGCTTCATTGACTACAGTGAAGTCTTTGACTATGTAGATCACAACAGACTGTGGAAAATTCTTAAAGAGATGGAAGTACCAGACCACTTTACCTCTCTACTGAGAAACCTGTATGCAGGGCAAGAAACAACAGTTAGAACCAGGCATGGAACCACTGACTACTTCAAAATTGGGAAAGGAGTACAACAAGGCTATATATTGTCACCCTGCTTATTTAATTGCTATGCAGATTATATCATGCAAGATGCTAGGCTGGGTGAATCCCAAACTGAGAGGACTTATGAAACTTGATAAACCAAAATCATATGGAAAAGTAAAGTTCTCCAAAAAGACTAAAGAAAGGAGAGAATTGACTTATTTCTTATGACTTGGTAGAGGCAGGTTTTTCATCCGAGTCAATATTGTCTTCTCTGAAATAGTCACTCAACTAGTCAGTTTGGATATATATATCCAAAATATATCCTTATTTTGTCATTGTAGCCATCATTCTAAACTTCTTTGGAATTTCTACCTGGATATAGCTTCAGATACCTGCCTTCTGCCCACCACCACTTCTATGGAATATTTTCACAGGTCAGAAACCAACTTGGCTTTATGGATTTTTTTTTTTTTGGTAAAATTTTCAAGTGTCATTTGACTTCAAGTCTGTGAAAGTGACAACACAGACGTTTACATTCATTGGTTCTGGATGGGTTGTTGGAATGCTCTTAGCAGTAGAGGTGTCACACGTAGAGGCCAAGAGACCCCCGAGGAGGTGCTGCTGGTTTGTGTGTTCACGTTGGGGGCCATCCCCTCATGCCAATGGGGCATGCCAATGAGACTGTGGGGGAAGGGGCATCAAAGGTAGCCTGTGTTCTGTGTGCTGGTAGGCTGCTATGTCGACCTAGGCGCTTGTGTGCCTATATCATTGCACAGCTATTAATTGACCCCTGCCATGTGTCCAGCCTGCTCTGGGAGCCAGTGAAGCAGAGGAGCACGCGACCATCTCACTGTGTCCCAACCATGTTTGTCTAGGGGGTGGTGAGCCAGTAGGAGCTGTCTGGGCCAAGACAGCTGCAGCCCCGGAGCCTGTGTCCCTCAGGTCTTCACCAGCCCCGGCTGCTGGATGCACTGGTAGCTGGGCAGGAGTGTGGCCTGCTGCTGGGGACGAGAAACGCGGGCTATGCCACAGGCCATTGCCAGCAGCCTCTTCCTCTGAAGGCAGTGTGTGGTGTGGACCGGGATTGTCCTCCCGGCTGTCTGGACAGGATGACCACCTGGCAAGAACAATTGGGCTGCTCTGACTTCCGTGAAGCCTCTGTTCAGGGGTCCCATTCCCTCCGTTCCTGGGCCACACTGGCCAGAGCAGGTGGTTCTATTCAATTAGCTTGTTGCAGAAGAGAAATGGAATTTAAAGGCGTAGGATTGGGAAGATACTGTTCTGTTGGCCATGAGCCTCCCTTCCCTTGTGTGTGGCCTCTCTCAGCTCCCTCCCTAACTCGGAACTCTCTGAAGGCACCTGAATTTGCAGCTTGGGTACAGCCAGCCTTCCTTCACCTGGCCATGTGCTTAGAAGGAACAAGACCCTCCTGTCCTAGAGAGCCCCCTACTCGCCAGGCTCTTTGGTGTCTGCTGGCCCGTATAACCCCCATCTCCATTTCTTCAGAGTGTGAACCCCATGGACGCAGGGGCCTGGCTCATGCCGGCTCCGGACATAGTGTCTGGTCATAGCATTTGAGCCATATTTGTTGAATAATGAATGAATGACATTAAGTACCATGAGCCCTACTCAGTCATAGACCAGGAAGCAGAGGCTCAGAGGGGTAACACTGCTCTCTTGAGGCAGAGCTGGAATTTTCATCTAGGTCAGTCTGACACCAAGCCAGGCCCTTTCAAATACAGCACTCCACTTCTGTTTGAGAAAGGGGGGATTCATACCATCCTCTTTGACTATTTATGTATTTTCACCAAAACTATTAGAAAATCAGAGCATGGCTGCTGTGTGTGTAGATGTTCAAGCAGAGTGAGGGAGAAGGCGCGTGGGCAGAGAAGGAGGTTGAACAGGGGAAGCCTCGGCTGTGAGGGGCGTGGTGTCTGCTGTTGTTCACGGGGCCCAGAGTGGTGATTTTAAGATTAACCTGGCGTGTGACCTCGAGGAGATGACTCCAATTGTGTAGCCCTAAAAGGTGCTCATCAGAAAGGAGGGAAATGACATGGTTACTCCTTTCCCTGTTCTATCCGGAGGCCGTAAAGACACAGTGGTAATGTAAATTGAAAGCACTCGGGTAAAATAACAGCCCTGTGTCGCTACATGTTGTGCAGAGTTAGGTTCTGAAATAAGGGTGAAAGGTGAAAATAGTTCATCAGAATTATCTTTGACAACCACTTTGGAAGGGCCATGTCAGACACTGGACACAGTCTCTCTTAAGTCCATCACCCCAGTCTTCCCAACACTGTTGGAAGGGACAACTGTTTCTCTGAGCATCAAACAAAATTTGAACTTCACACATCAAGACTCCACACCTTGTGCTCTTGTTGGGTGAAAAATTTGTTTTGTGAAACACCAGAGTCATCCTCAGAGAGATGCTGTGCTCACAGAGAGGCCTCTAGACCCCGAGAGAAGGGCAGGTGGCCGGTCTCCCCCGTCCTCCGGGGGTGCGTGGTCACCTGCGTGCCTGCACTCGTGCACACATGCACGCTCAGTAACCCGAGTAGGGAATAGAGTTGCCTGTGCTTTGTTTTCTTTTTCTTCCTCTTTTTCTGTCTTTCATCCCAGTTACTTGAATTAAAAGTTTAAAGCCCATTTGAAATGGATCTTGTGTGTGTGGGTTTATATATATGTTTATACACTCACACATGCAAATCCTAGGCAAGACTACTTTGAGGGAAAGCCAGATGTGACTCACATACCTGACATCAGAATCCCATCTATGTAAACCCAAGAACATGGGTGCTTTTTTGATTTCAGTACTCTGGCTAGCCAGGAGAGATAGGTACTGTATACCATGATGTTCCTTATCCATTTTCACCTACTATGCTGTTATCCATTTTAGCAAAATGCACTTAATGTCAACACTAGTTTGGTTATTCTTTATTCATTAGTGATTCAGAACTCCATGGTGTTTCGGGATTATTTGTTTTCTGAGGACCTAGAGTGGAGGCCCTAGGTCTACTCTGCTAGTTGTAGTGTTCCTGAGTCCCTGCAAATTGATGATATAAAAATGAAGTTTTTATATCAAGTTTCCCATATAAAAATAAAAATAAAAACAACTTCACTGAGGTGAGAGAGTATGGATGCTGTGTTCCCTATAAATGGGGTTATTGATGATCATGACATCAACCCTGTTGTTCAGCCTATATAAATGAGTGCAGCCTGGTACCCCTGGTGACTTTTAATCCTTGAAGGTAAAGTTTTTGAGTAGCTATAGGTTGACGGTAGTCTGATTCTTGGCAAATAGGTAGTGGTAGTAAAGAATGTCCCTTGTAGAGTAATGTTGGAGGTGTTTATTATTATTTTAGTAATCAACAGTAATGATCTCCTAGAAACTGCTGTGGGCCTTTCCTGTCATTTCAAAGTCAGTAAACATTTACTGAAAAGGGACTGGCAGGCAGTGTTCCCTGGGGACAATTGAAGCAGGACTCAAGCCAGCCTCAACCCCTCCCCTGGAGAGACTGCCCTCATGGGAGCCTTTTTGGGGACTTTCATTCCGCCCAAGCACTTATTTCACAAACCCAACCAAGAGTACCATAAAAGGAGGCAGCCCAGGTCACAAACCTGACATCAAAACACTCAGGCGTCCAAGAGACAGTCTCTGAACCAGGCAAAACTGAAGTTTCCACGACAGTGTGGGTGCCAGCCCCAGAACACATAGTATCTCCTGCACCTTCCAGGATTTCAGTGAAGCTAGCAAGGAGGGGTGCATCGCCTTTCAGAATTCCCACATGGTATATATTGAATTTCCTGAAACAGATTTGGAGGCATCGTGTTCTTTTGTCTTAGATAAAGTCTACGCAAGGCCATGAAGTCATTGTGTTTGATAAATCTGGACCACGTGTGACATGAGACCCGTCTGTGTCCTTAATCTCAGTCACTTAGGGTTAAAGCTGCTGTGTGTGCTTAATGCTACATGTTCTGTTAAATATAATGTTACCACAGACAGCAACCTAAAATAACATGAAATTTCTTCAGTCAAGTGATCTTTAATTTAAACTAAAAATAGCCTAAACTGCAGTTTACGTAGACCTCAAATATCAGAACTCCCACCTAAATGCAAGTTCCCCAGTTTGTGAGGCTCTTAGTTAGCATTTGAACATTTTAAACCTGATCCAGCACCATATGTATTCGAGACAAGCTCCAGAAACCCGAGAAAGGCACTCCTTGCTGATCCTGCTGAATAGAACATTCCTTAGGGAAGTCCCTCTCCGGGGGCTGGCAGCATGAACCGCTAACACAACGCCCTGTGGGCATATGGGTGTCAGGGGCACAGTCAGCTTTTCTGAGCTGACTTTGGTGGACATAGTTTTGTCTCCAGAGAGACCAGGCTCTCTGGCCAGCAGAGTCTGGCGTATGGGTGAAAGAACCTCTTTGATTTTACAAGCAGCTTGACCACGGGGAAGAACGTTGGAAGTAAGTCACAAGTGAAACATTCCTCCATACGTGGCGAAGCCATTCTGCCAGGGCTTGGCTGTCCTCCGATTGTGGTTTCCCAAACGGCAAGGAGTGTCTGGGGGCCGCTCAGGATGTCTCAGCTTGGGTTGTGGGAGGGGGTTTAGGATTCCGGGTTGAGTCTTCCGGGATTGGATTCTCCAGGGGAGCAATGACACAGTTTAACCTGCTCCACATTCTGTGCTCACACTTTGTCCTTAGTGATGGAGTTTGGGGCCACTGTTTTCATGAGACCTTGTATTTCTATAACCTCTACACCAGAGTTCCCTGGAGGCCATCAACATTTTCAGATCTACTCATTTGAAAGTCCTATCACTCGTTTTATTTATAGATATCATATCAAACCCTAAATCAAATTTAAGGTGACTTAATATATTTTTCAGTCAATTCCTATCTTTCCTGAAACAAAGAGATGGATTTATATGTGTGTGGTGTGAGTGAGTGTGTGTGTGTGCAGATAAAGATATGAAAAGTGAAGTGAAAGGCGCTCAGTCGTGTCCAACTCTTTGTGACCCCATGGACTATATAGTCCGTGGAATTCTCCAGGCCAGAATACTGGAGTGGGTAGCCTTTCCCTTCTCCGGGGGTCTTCCCAACCTGGGAATTGAACCCAGGTCTCCCGCATGGTAGGCAGGTTCTTTTATCAGCTGAGCCTCAGATAACAAGCAAGAAAAAAAGTAAAAACCTGAGTAAAACCATTGAAAAATTATTCTTTTTGGCCAGATGTATCTGATTATTTCTAGGTTCTCTACTTAACCCTAATTGGATGGAATCCTGGGATCTAGGCAGGAAAGCAAGATTGCATCTACCCAGAGATGGTTGAGCAGACCACTGCCCTAGACCAGCACAGCTACTGTGGATGTGGATGCTCCAATTTTTTGATGTTTTTTCCTGCATCGAATAGTTAATCCACTTGATAAATATTTATAGAGTGCTTGCTCTGTGTCAGTCGTGGGTGGACAGGCTGGGATGGAAAGCTATGCTGAGGGCACCTGGTAGAGTGGAAGAGCCCATGGGAAATCCTAAGGAGTGGGCATTTTTCAGGAAGAGGTTTGGCAGGAGAGGCCTGGACTGAGGGGAAGGGGGCGCCATGTGTAGGCGGCACCGCAGAAACCTTCCTATCTGACAGGATAGCACGGTAGTGGTTGATCAGCTGAACTATTAACCAAAAGAAAAACTGGGTCAAGAGGGGAAATGCAAAGAAATGATACTTAGATCCTTAAACATTTGGCCATTTTGTTATGACTTAAGTAATGAAAACGTTCATTTTGTCACCAATTTTGTGGTGGGGGCAAAAGCATTTTCTCTGAGGGAAGCTGACTGGGCTTCCCATCACCTTCCTCACGGAAACCACAGCTATAGTGTGATGAGCTGGAGTTCAGTGTCTTTTCTTTTTTTAGATTCAGCAGACCTTGAAAGACCCTTGTGAAACGGTCTAAGGGCAGATTTTTATGATTTTGTCCTCAACTTTTACCGTTGTCTTGCCCACACCCAGCTTGGCAGCAGCCTAGTTTAGCTTCTAGCTAAACTGCTTTTCATGAAAACTTTACTTTTATGCTCGTATTACACTGGTTAACATAACATGTAACCACATGTATTGATTGAAATAACAAGTATCATTATAAATAGGCTTGAGTATAAATTCAGTTCACCTTCGGTATGCATGTCCTCAACTATAGGAACGGACGTGCTGGGTGACCAGAGAGGGCCCTGCTCACCGAGCAGGAGCTCGGGTGCCAGGCCCTGTTGTCCCAGGGATGGGAGCGGGGTCAGCTCCCCAGTTTCATGTGGGGGTGGCCAAGGGAGACTCTCTGTACAGGAGCACAGAGTGGTCCTGGAGTGTGCGGAGTGAGAACACAGAGGAACTAATGAAAGATGGTCGGAGGCGTGTGAGGAGAACTGGGAAAAATAAGGCTGCAGAGGCGCGTTTAGACCCTCCTGGCATAGTCGACTCTGGGTCCGTCTCGTCTCCCGGGCTGATTTGATGGCTTATTGTGCCCCTTTGTATCTTCTCTTTCTAGGCCATTTCTGGCACTTGAGAAACCTCTCTTAAATATGTGTGAAGGAATGAGCGTGTGTGTGTTTCCCACGGGGCTGCTGACAAAGAGTGAGCAACCCTTACACACAGTGAAGCTCTGCCCTGGAGGTCACGGCTCAGCAGACGGTGGGCCATCTGATCGCGGGTGTTCTGTTTCTCGGCTTCCCCTCACTGGCAGCCTGTTCCTGAACTGAGATCATTGTTCCGCTTACATTACAGTTAGCCTCCCTCATCTGTAACAGCATCCTGTTGTCGTCCAGGTACAACTGGGTGGGGAAGGAGATAGGTATGATCTTGGTGGACCCAGGTACAGTGATGTGAATCAAAAGCCATGAGTGTTCATGAGTTTTCAGCCAAGTCAGAGTCTTGGCTGGTACCAGCCCTTCGCATAGTGACTTCTCTGCGGGCAGTGAGATACTGAAACACTACACTAGGGTATGTTAGTGTGGAAAAGCAAGTCTAACCGTCAGAAGAACTCTAATATTTCATTTTAATATAGTTGGTTCACTTGTTTACTATTCATTTGTTAGGTGAATGCTGTTGGTTACATGGTCGCTTAGTTTCCGCTCACTGAGTAAGCAAGTCATCACCCTCACTCTTTCTCAAGCTCGTGACTCATGGTCTGCTCTGAGAATGGCAGAGAAGCAGGCATCTCCTGTGCTACTGTGTGTGACTGAACTGTGATCTAGGTGGGCATAGGGTGCCGGCGTCCGGGCCAGGAGATGAGAAGCCTGTAACAAGCACCCTCTCCCCCTCTCCCTCGGCAGCTTGGGGATGAACCACGACGATGACCACTCCTCCTGCGGCGGCAGGTCCCACATCATGTCGGGAGAGTGGGTGAAAGGCCGGAGCCCCAGCGACCTCTCCTGGTCCTCCTGCAGTCGAGATGACCTCGAGAACTTCCTCAAGTAAGTCCTCAAGTCGTTCTGTACCATCAGTACAATAGAAAGGGCTACAATACTTCCTAAAGCACAAGAGTCGGGGTATCAGCCAGTAGGAGCAGAAGTGAACCTCTTACAGTTCAGCTGGAGGGACTTCCTTCCAGGTGTGCATCTGGTCTGACGTTGGCCACCCCACTGGTGGTGACAGATTTTATCAACGGAAATGTCAACACAGTGACCGTATCTTGGCAAGGTTTCATTTCACGTCTCTTGGTTATTTTGACCATGAGTGGGCACCACTCTAGTGGCACCCCTGGCTGCTGTAGAACTGGGTGCTTCCCCAGAGCTCAGGCTGCCTCCCTGGATGGAAGTCCATTTGCTGGGAGGAGGGCTTGCTTACCTTCCTCACATGTGGGGCTAGGATGGGTTTATCTCATAGCCACTTTCTTTCCAGAATGCGTCTGCCTTACTCCATTCTCAGATTTCAGTGGAAGAATTAGCTATCTGATGTCAGACCTTTGTCAAATAGAGTCTGTGCTCAAGTACTATATGGGTCCCTTAGTGTCAGGACCTCAGGGCTGAACTTATAGGTTTGACAGGCAGACCCCGATTGCTTCTCCACTCAACTGCATCGTCTGTACCCTCCATAGAGACAGAAGGGGTCAGTGAGTCTCTGCTATACACAGAGCTTTATAGTCCTATAACACAGTGGAGTGTTCAGTGAACTCAGGAAGGAGGATCAAAGGGATCACTCTGGCTTCTGTCCTCATCCTGGGTCATCTTTTATGATGTTTCCTGTAGCTGGGAAACTAAGGGCTTAAAAATGGCCTTGTTGGTTTTAATATAGTCAGTCTGTGTGTATTGCGTGCATGCAACTCTTTTCTTCAAGAATCTTGGCAAGAGGCTGGGTTTTCTTTTTCCTACCATCTGCCTTGTTTTAGGAATTGAAAAATAAAAGCATTCAAGTATTTAACTCCTAAAGGAGCCACAGACATACCACCCCCCGGTTGTTTTTCAGAGCTGTTCTCAACATCTCTGAATGTTCCTGTCCCTGTTGAAATCCTTAAGACTTTCGCATGGTGTGCCACCAGCCAGCTTTCATGGCCAGGTGGGGCACCTGGACTAGCCAGTATCCAGAATCTGGCAGACCCCGCCCCTAAGAAAGTCTGCAGAACTGGAAATAAGCTTGCTTGCTTGATTGTTTGCTTATTTATTTAAAAGCAAAATAACCCAAACTCCAATTTTTTTCTTGATTCATTCTGAGAACGTATCATAGCAATCTATTTCAAAAGCATTTTCATCCAAGAAAGCTGTCAGACTCCCCAAGAAAATTACATTGCTGTGTGAGTGATGTGCCTGGGCCACTTCTTGTTGCCCAGCTCTCATGGCCTCCGGAGGAAAGATCTGTGTTCAGCTATCTGGAAAAGAGCAAAAGGTGTAGTCCCTGTGTCTGGTGCTTGGCCATCTCCCCATAAATAGCTTGGAGAGTACTGCTGCTTAGTTACTGGCAGAGAGCAAAAACCTGGGAGGTACCTTCGCAAACCGACTGTCCTCTTGGCTGCTTCAGGTCGAAAGTCAGCACCTGTTTGCTGGTTACAGACCCCAGGAGCCAGCACGCGGTGCGCCTGCCCCACAAGCTGCCCGGCATGCACTACAGTGCCAACGAGCAGTGCCAGATCCTCTTTGGCACCAATGCCACCTTCTGCAGAAACATGGAGGTAAGCTGCCTCGGGAGGGCAGGGCTGGCTCAGGAAGGAGCATCTGGCTTCTGTTGGTGGATCAGGTATTTACACTCCACGTATATATGTATGTGCATATGTACATGAGTATGTATACATGCACGCATGGAGCACCCAGCGTGAGTCACACGGCACACACACATACTCTCACATAGGCAGCTTTGCAAGGGGCTGGTTCAGAGTCACTGCTGGCACCAAGAGCCTAATATTTTATTTTGTTTTGTTTTTTAATCCAGAGGCCTTTCTTTCTTTGTAATATTAAGACATGGTAATATTAAGACGCTAGGATGAAATTTAATGAGTCTGTTCCTCTTGGAGGTGATGCGATGTTGCCTGATACCAAATCCTCACAGATATAGAAGAGAGCTAAAAGCTACTGGATGTTGGAGGGTGCCATGTGGAGAGCATTTAGCAAATGATAAATTGATTATGTGATAATAGTGTTAATAACCCCATTAAAATGTTACCATTTTCTGAGCACATGTTTTATCCTAAAGCTTCCAACATGCCGGATCCCAGTTAAGGAGTACCACAGATTCCCCAGGTTACTCTCCCCAGGGTATAGGTGGTAACACCAAGCCTCAGGGGTGAGCTGATCATTCAGAATGGCTTGGCCAGGAAGGAAGTGGAGGAAGGATTTGACTCAAGTCTGTTCACCCCCAGAGCACACACTTTCTGACCAGGCTGCAGATAGCATGGCCACTTCTGTGGGAGGGAGTGTGCCAGGAAGGATGTGCCAGGGTCCCTGGGGGGCCAGAGCAGCCTGCGGTCCAGCCCAAAGTTGGCAGCTGGCTCAGGACGGGGGCAGAGCCAGAGGCGTCGTGGGGCAGGAGGACCAGCTCGGGATGAGTGGGACTCAGGAGCCACCCAGCGGCAGTCGGCCTGGAGCTCAGGGCCGTGTCTAGTCCGAGGGAGGCAGCCCGCAGGGCTGGGCAGGTGCCCAGAGCAAGAACTCAGGATGGGAGCCCCTCCAAGACAACAGATAGCCTGGGGCTGCGCCTTCAGAATGAGACCTCAGCGGGGATCCTGGCCGGCACAGCAGGTCAGCCTGGACTCTGGGAGGCGGGCTGCTGCCTCTTGAGCGTTTCCTGGCTGTGTGTGAATTGGTTCAGGAAATCTGAGTGGAATCTACAGGTGGGACACTGCCTGCCATTGTTTAGGGTGCAGAAAAGGGCCGTGCCTCACAACCAGGCTAGCGCCTCCTGCTAGCTGCTTCCTCAAAGGGCGTTTATCCGCAGGGTTGTCCAGAATCTTTCTCTCCTGTTCCCCTGTGGAGGTGTCAGCAAGGGTCCCTTCCAGGCCCTGGTAACAGGAAACTGTCTACCACTTCACATCCAGCCACGGCTGGGTTGAAGGACACCTCCCTGGGAAGATGGCACCAGTCCCAGGATCTGATCCATCCCAGTGGTCTGCCACTGTGTCTGGCACTCACCATCTGCCTTGATGTTAAGGCCTGACTGTTCAGGTATGCTTGTCAAGAGGCATCCTGTGTGCCTGTCCCAACCTTCAGTCCCTTTAAGTTTGTGATGGCACAGAACTTCAGGAGAGGGCAGGTTTCAGAGGCCCCTTTGATGGTGTGGTGGCAGCAGGAGATCTATATGCATGGTATCCTAGAGTAGGACACCGAGCATTCAAGAAGAGTAGGAGTGCCTAGGCACCCAAGGGGGAGAAGAGGGAAGCACCCAGTTGAGTCAGTGGACATGCATTGGCCATTCTGCCCACTGTGGAGTATCCCTTGCCCCGCAGATCAGGCTGAACTGGCCCCACGGGTGAGCAGGATTTACAGGTGGGAGCTGAACAGAGGCTGCCCAGAAATACTGGCTTCTAGGAGCCAGACTGGGTCAGTAATGATGGGAGGAAGGGTGTACAACTCCTGGAGGCTCAGGATCCCCTGGGCTAGACGCTTTCTTGCATTGTCATATGACACCCTGACTGCACCCCACGAGGGCAGGAGCTTTGAACCCCACTTAACAGAAAAGAAAACAGAGGCTGAGAGAGGCTAGGTAATGGACCAAGGTCACTCAGCCAGGAAGGGAATAGGCTAGAGGCCAAGCTCAGATGTGACTATTACTGCAGGAGAAAAGGCAGGCTCTATTTATTCAAAGACAGATTCCAAAGGAAGGAAGGTGACTTGGTATTTTATTTTCTTCACTGGCATCTTTTCGCTTGAAGAGGACAGTGAGAGGTCAGCAAGTCATGATCAGCTTAGCTTCTCTCTTGAAGCTCAAAATATGGCTATATAAAGTGAGATCGTTTTGCTTTGTAAGTGACAATGCACCCAAGCCTCTATTCCTGCAGCTCACCAAGAACCACGAAATATGCTTTCCTGCTTGCCTTTTCTCTGAGAATTCCACCCATACCAGAACACAGTTGGCATTTTTCTCCCCAAATCCTAGCAGTGTTACTGACCGGAGTTCTTGGCCTCTCTAATCAATAGAAATTGACCAGAGGCTAGACAAGAAATTCAGACAAGGCTCTCCGGGGCCCCCTGCTGCAGCAGGGGGAGCAACTAACAGGTTCCCCGCTTGCTCGCTTCCTGAGGGTTCCTTACATGGAGCGAGCAGTGCGTCCAGGGGTTGGGCTGGAGGGGTGGTTCAGGTGATTTGCCCACCCCTTAGGTGGTGCTGGGTGCAGGGGGATGTGCAGTGCCCTGATTTTGTTCGTATCACCCTGTGTTTACTCCTGACCCTTCAGAAGTGGCAGTTGGGTTTTGTTTTTGGTTTTTCTTTCACATTCTGTATCTGGCTGACCAATATGCTCCAACTGCACATATATGCGGGTATTTTTAGTTCCTTATACTTTTGCATTTTGCTCCTCGAGGAGGCAGGTGCAGCACTGCAGCAGAGGCGCCCAGGTGCCAGGCCCTAGCCTGTCTCAGCAGGAGCAACTCCTTAGGGCGTGGAGGTGCATCTGAGAGCTCAGCCGGCTGGGTGTCAGCCTCAGCTGGTGATCGTCCTGCTTACAAGGCTGGTGGTGCCTCCCTCAGCTTGACTCTACCACTTAGAAAGCAGTCACTTCTCACGCTGGAGGAGAGGTCATACTAATGCCAAAGGCGTGCTGGCAGAGGAGATAGACAGCTGCCTGCTGGGACCCAGGCCTTGGGGAACGCTGCCCCCGGCTGGGGTACATCGTTGGAGAGCCCCAGACACCAGCCTGTGGGATTCTAAGGCTCCCTTGACCAACGTTTTGCTCGTTTGAGCACTTGTAGGTCTGTCTCAGTTGATGTTCAGTGTGTCAGGTTCCCATGTTGAACTGTTCCTGTCTTCCTGTAAAACTGACGCTGTGCTGGGGTGAGCCCCTCCCCGTCCTCCTGACCCTCGTCCCCTTGTTAGCTCCCTTTCACCTTCTCTGTTCCAGTTCTGCTTGCCTTCCTGCTCTCCCTCAAACCCAATAGGCCTTCTCCTGGCGGGGATGCACTGTGCTTCCTGCTGTTTCCTCTACCTGGACGCTCTTCTCCCCGTTGTCCACGTGACTGAGCCCCTCACTTTGAGTTTGTTTGTTTGCTCAGGTGTAGCCTTCTCGGGGAAGCCTGCCGCCCTATGTAAGATTGCCATCAGGGAACTCCCCCCATCACTTGTGCAGCATCCCGATCTCCTGATCCCCTAAGGGAAAACACTGCTTTTGTAAACTTATCTTTTAACATGCTATATAATTTGCTTGTTTGCAAGACTATTTTTTTTTATATTTATTTACTTAGCTGCCTCCGGTCTTAGTTACGCCATGCGGTGGAAAGGACTCTAGTTGTGGTGTGCAGGTTCAGTGGGTCTGGTGCACAGGCAGAGTTGCTCTGTGGCGTGTGGGATCTTCCTCGGCAAGGGATCTAACCTGCGTCCCCTGCATTGCAGGGCGGATCCTTAACCACTGGACAACCAGGGATGCCCCCATGACTATTGTTTTCTGTTCTTTTGATAATCTCCCTCTTCTAGCTTTTAAATCCTTCCGGGACAAGAATCTTACCTTTCCACACTATTAGTTTACAAATGCCTTGGTCAGTACCTGGAACCTAGTAGGCGTTCAACAAGTATATATTGTTCTGAGATCCCTTCATGACCCTAACAGGAAATTTAAGTTCTTATGTGACTTAACCCAACCACTGACGACACTGTAGACAAGCCCACAGGTGAGGGAGAACCCTTACAGGCCTCCTCATGCAGTGACTTGGCCCTCTAAGCCCAAGCCCACGTGCATCCATCCAGCTCCCCAACATACAAGTTAGACTCTGTCAGATGGGCGTGGCTTCCCCCCAGGATAGCACAGACCTGGTCGTGAGGGACTGCAGCCTGCTTCTTAGTGGCCATCTCTCTCTGTGTGTGCATAATGAAAATCATTGTTAAAATCTGAGACTCTCGGTGAGTTAATACACGTAAGGTGCTGAGAACTGGTCTATCGCAAAGTAAGCACCCAGTCCTTTGAGCTGATACATATGTTGCTGTCACCTTTTTGGATAACCCTGGTTCCCGTCTTGGGTAGGGTGTGGGGAGCACAGAACTAATCTGTCCGTCTATATCTCAGGGATCAGCACTTCTCTATGTTGAGTTCCTCAGGGCCCTGAGAATTTAAGCTTTATGTAAAACTCCAGTGACATTCAACACCAAGAAGCAAGGTCTTGTAATCCAAAGCCAAATCGGTCTTTATAACCATTATTATTCTTAAATGCCCTTGAGGATTGAAACGGATATCATGTGATGAAATGATCATGGTCCCAACATTGCCTTTAACTTTGTCATCCTGACATCTGCCTTTGGTGAAGATGGACTGTCAGGGACCAGATGTATCTTCTCACCTGAAGCAACTGAGAAATCAGACAAAATATCTGAAACAAGGATTTTCAAGACAGTGGCCCTCAAGCAAGGAACAACCATGATCCTTGGGAGATATGAAACAAATGAGATTGTCCTGGCTCACTGCCTGGGCAGTCTCCAGGCTGTGGCACAGGGAGGGTGGGCTGTGAAGAAGCAGCAGTCTTCATGAGCTGAAGAAACAGAGCCAGGAGTCCTGGGAGGCTGGGGCAGCTAGGATCCACAGGGCAGAGTACCCCAGACAAAAGAGGGAACCTCAGAGGTCTGCCCAGGATCTGCATGAATCTTCAGCTTAGTGCTGAGAAACACATGTGTGTGAGAAACTACCTACAGCCAAGGAAAAAGCCATCTGAAAGCATTAGAGAGGACAATCTCTGAAAATCTCTGAGGTGCACAGGGGCATCAGGTAGAGGGCACGGAAGGATGCTGTGTCAGTAGCGTGGCAAAACCAACCCCGCACTGAATGCTGACTTGGTCCCACCCAATAAACCTTTAAAGCAAAATCTGAAAGGATCAAGCTGTTTCCAAATAACTTAGCCAAGTCCTAGAACAAAGCTCAGAAACATTTTATAGAAATACGAAACCAACACTTAGTAAAATAAAATTCACAATGTCTAGCATCAAATAAAAAATCACCAGGCCTTCAAAGGAGAAGGAAAATACATCCATAACGAGTAGAAAAGTCTGTCAAAACTGACCTTGAAATGACACAGGTAATAGAATTAGTAGAGAAATGTATTAAAACCATAATTATAACCATATTCCAGGTTCATGAATGTAGCACAGAGAAAGATTGAACGTGTTAAGTAGAGATGTAGAAGATATGGAAAAGATCCTACTGGGACTTCTAGAAATGAAAACTATAATATTTAAGTTGAAAGATACCCTGCTTGAGATTTCTCGCAAATGAAAATTGCAAAAGAGATGACTGCTAAAGACAAAATATTTGAAACTATCCAAAGTGAAACACAAAGAGAAAAAAGACTGAAAACAAGAACTGTGGGACTTCGGGTGGCCTCAGAACTATGCAATTGATGTTTTGAAGGAGATGAGAGAGGATTAAAATCATATTTGAAGAAATAAGAGAAGGAGGACCTTCAAGATGGCGGAGATGTAGGCCAGGGCAAACTCCTTCTCCCCTACAAATGTATCAAAAAGTCACCTGCATGTGGAAGAACTGCCACAGAGCATCTTCTAAATGCTGGCAGTGGACTCCAGACTTCCAGAAAGGCAAACCAATCTCAGGGGGTGAGGCAGGGCACAAGATAGAGGCTAAAAGGGAGACAACGGATCTGGGGATGGGGCCCCATGCCCCAGGGGAAGGAAGCCCTGAGGAGGGGAGGTTTCCACATTCCAGGAAACCCCCTCACAGGCAGGGTTGGGGGAAGGAGAGTGCAGCAAGACAGGTGCTCTGAAGGCAGAATGGCGAAAATTCACCACAGGGGTCACACCAAACGGCACTTCCCACCTGGGAACTGGCTCAAGCGCTCACTCTGCCCACAGTAAGTGGGGGCTGAGTGTGGAGGCCCAGGCTTCGAGGGTCGGGCCTCGGGGAGAGGGCCCAGGCCGACTGCCATGGCGATGCTCAAGGGGGCTGGCACAGCACAGCAGAGGCAGACCAGGGAGACTCTGTGTCCACCGCAGAGACAGGGCCGTTCCCACGGGGACACTCTAGTGCTGCACTGTGATTCTGCGCTGCCATGGAACGAGGGACCCTGCCCGTGCAGATGCCAGAGGGCGAGCCGGCTGTGGGTCCCAGAGGCAAACAGGCAGGTGCAGTGGCAGACGCCGAAGGCAAGGGACCTCGATGTCCTCAGTCCCATAGATCACAATGACTGCCAAGCTGTGAGCAGCTGCAAGTTGCCCCCAACGCCTTGCTGGGAGCCTGAGTGGGAGCCTGAGCCCTCTGCCAAGGGCCCCACAACTTGGGACCGACTTCCCTGGGGAAGCGTATGCCCCCTCAGACTGGGGAGACACCCTGTGCAGCCCTGCCATAGTGAGCACTGTCGACCCACTCCTCTCCCCAGCTCTACTGAGCAGCTGAGCCCGAATAAGCAGCTACTTTCACCTGCTCGTGTCTGGGCAGTGAACAGACATGGAATAGAGACTTGGAAGCAAAGGAGGGCCCAAAACCAAAGCAGAACACCAGGGGCTGCATGAGCAAAGGAAGAAAGGGAAACCATCCCAGAATTTATAGCTGCAGCGACCTGGATTCCAGCATTTAGCCTGAGACTGTCCTTTAGGGGCAGCTGTAGACTTTGAGAGCAAGTACAAACTGGACCAAGACAAGACCCAAGTCTGAGGAGACCCCACACTGCCCAAAACCCATCCACAGATTTTCCTAGATATACTGGAGGACTTTCTGTGTAGGCGAATCAACTGGACCAGAAAACAGAGAAATTACTTGGACATAACCTCTCACTACCACTCTCTGTATATTC
>ML660247.1:4247677-4464730 GCA_007570785.1 Antilocapra americana
TATTTTTTAATTGAAGGATAATTGCTTTACAGAATTTTATTGTTTTCTGTCAAACCTCAACATGAATCAGCCGTAGGTATGCATATATCCCCTCCATTTTGAACCTTCCTCCCATCACCCTCCCCATCCCACCCCTCTAGGTTGGTACAGAGCCCCTGTTTGAGTTTCCTGAGACATGCAGCAAATTCATGTTGGCTATCTATTTTACATATGGTAATATAAGTTTCCATGTTGCTCTCTCCATATATCTCTCCCTCTCCTCTCCCACTTCCCCCTGTGTCCATAAGTCTATTCTCTGTCTGTTTCTCCATTGCTGCCCTGAAAATAAATTCTTTAGTACCATTTTCCTAGATTCCGTACATGTGCGTTAGAATATGATATTTATCTTTGTCTTTCTGGCTCACTTCACTCTGTATAATAGGCTTTAGGTTAACCCACCTCATCAGAACTGACTCAAATGCATTCCTTTTTATGGCTGAGTAGTATTTCATTTTGTATATATACCACAACTTCTTTATCCATTCATCTGTCAATGGACGTCTAGGTAGCCTCCATGTTCTAGCTGTTGTGAATAGTGTTGCAGTGAACAATGGGATACATATGTCTTTTTCAGTTTTTCTTTCTTCAGGGTATATGCTTAGGAGTGGGAGGATTGCTGGGTCATATGGTGGTTTTATTCCTAGTTTTTTAAGGAATCTTCATATCGTCTTCCATAGTGGCTGTATCAAATTACATTCCCACCAATAGTGCAAGAGCATTCCGTTTTCTTCACACCCTCTCCAGCATTTATTGTTTGTAGACTTTTACATGAGGGCGATTCTGACCAGTGTGAGGTGATACCTCATTGTTTTGATTTGCATTTCTCTAATAATGAACAATATTGAGCATCTTTTCATGTGTTTGTTAGCCATCTGTATGTCTTTTTTGGAGAAATGTCTGTTTAGGTATTTTCCCCACTTTTTGATTGGGTTGTTTGGTTTCTGATATTGAGTTGTATGAGCTACTTGTATATTTTGGAAATTAATCCTTTGTCTGTTGGTTCATTTGCTATTATTTTTGCCCATTCTGAGGGCTGTCTTTTCACCTTGCTTATACTTTCCTTTGCTGTGCAAAAGCTTTTAAGTTTAATCATGTCCCACTTGTTTACTTTTGTTTTTATTTCCATTACTCTAGGAGGTGGGTCACAGAGGATCTTGCTTTGATTTATGTCATCAAGTGTTCTGCCTACATTTTCCCCTAAGAGTTTTATAGTTTCTGGTCTTACATTTAGGTCTTTAATCCATTTTGAGTTTATTTTTGTGTATGGAGTTAGGAAGTTTTCTAATTTCATTCTTCTACATGTAGCTGTCCAATTTCCCAGAAATATTTATTAAAGAGTCTGTCTTTGTCCCATTATATATTCTTATCTCCTTTGTCAAGAATAAGTTACCCATAGGTGCATGGGTTTATTTCTCGGCTTTCTATCTTGTTCCATTGATCTATATTTCTGTTTTTGTGCCAGTACCATACTGTCTTGATGACTGTAGCTTTGTAGTATAATCTGAAGTCAGGAAGCTTGATTCCTCCAGCTAAATTCTTCTTTCTCAAGACTGCTTTGGCAATTTGGAGTCTTTTTTGTTTCCAACTGTGAAATTTTTTTGTTCTACTTCTGTGACAAATGCCATTGGTAATTTGATAGGGATTGTATTGAATCTGTAGATTGCATTTGGTAGTATAATCATTTTCACAATATTGATTCTTCCTACCCAGGAACATGGGATAGCTCTCTGTTTATGTCATCTTTGATTTCTTTCATCAGTGTCTTATAATGTTCTGTGTACAGTTCTTTTGTCTCCTTAGGTAAGTTTGTTCCTAGATATTTTATTCTTTTTGTTGCAATGGTGAATGGGATTGATTCCTTAATTTCTCTTTCTGATTTTTCATTGTTGGGATATAGAAATGCAAGTGATTTCTGTGTGTTGATTTTGTATTGTGTGACTTTGCTAAATTCACTGATTAGCTCTAGTAATTTTCTGATACTCTCTTTAGGGTTTTCCATGTACAGTATCATGTCATCTACAAACAGTGAGAGCTTTACTTCTACTTTCTGATCTGGATTCCTTTTATTTCTTTTTCTTCTCTGATTGCTGTAGCTAGGACTTCCAAAACCATGATGAATGATAGTGGTGAAAGTGGACACTCTTGTCTTTTTCATGATCTTTGGGGGAATGCTTCTGGTTTTTCGCCATTGAGAATAATGTTTGCTGTAGGCTTATCATATATGGCTTTTACTATATTGAGGTATATTCCTTCTATGTCCATTTTTTGAAGAGTTTTAATCATAAATGGGTGCTGAACTTTGTCAAAGGCTTTTCCTGCATCTGTTGAGATTATTATATGGTCTTTATCTTTCAATTTGTTAATATGGTCCATCACATTGATTGATTTGCATATATTGAGGAATCCTTGTGTTCCTGGGATAAACCCAACATGATCATGGTGTCTTGTTGGGGTCCTTTAATGGACCAGAACCTGGTGGTTCGGATCAATGACAAGAAAGTGAGAGAGAGAAAGAGGCTGATATTTCCTGGTTTATGCAGAGAATCAATAAAACCCTTGACACAGGGATTGCACTGCTCATGAAGGCACAGGACGCCCTCTCAGGGGGTCTTGAAAGCCCGGGCAAGAAAGTGAGCTCAGCAGATTTCCATGCTCCAAAGAACTACCCTGAGGAAGAGAGATAGAGAGAGAGAGAGAGAAAGAAAGACAGACACGAGGACCCAAGCCTCTGGTGGAGGAAGGGTGCTTTAATGATCTTTCTGTGAGAATATATATGTTGTTGTACAAGAAATTTCTTTTAACAGTGATAAAGATCAGAAAACCAAACGTACAGCAACCATTAACAAGGGAACAAGGGATTAATAATGATCACAAGGTCAGGAAACAATCCACATCTCAAGAAAGAGGATCGAGACTAAGCAGTTTTGTTGTAAGGCGAATGTTTACTAAAGGAGATTCAAGCCTGTCTCATCCTATAACCTCAGTCCTGGGAGCAGCTTGCCGTTCCACTGATAAGGAACAGAGGATTTATGAGAAACAGCATGTAGAAATCTTCCTGTTAAACATTCCCCAATAGTGTATGAGCTTTTTAATGTGTTGTTGTATTGTTTGCTAAAATTCTGTTGAGGATTTTTGCTTCTATGTTCATCAGTGATATTGGCCTGTAGTTTTCTTTGTTTGTGTTGTCTTTGTCTGGTTTTGGTATCAGGGTGATGGTGGCTTCGTAGAATGAGTTTGGAAGTGTTCCTTCCTCTGCAGTTTTTTGAAAGAGTTTTAGAAGGATAGGCATTAGCTCTTCTCTAAATGATAGTATTCTCCTGTGAAGCCATCTGGTCCTGGACTTTTGTTTCTGGGAGATTTTTTGATCACAGCTTCAATTTCAGTGCTTGTAATTGGGTTGTTCATACTTCCTACTTCTTTCTGGTTCAGTCTTGGAAGAATGAACTTTTCTAAGAATCTGTCCACTATCCATTTTATTGCCATATAGTTGTTCATAATAGTCTCTTATAATCCTTTGTATTTCTGCATTGTCTGTTGTAACCTCTCCTTTTTCATGTCTAATTTTGTCAATTTGATTCTTTTCTCATTTTTTCTTGATGAGTCTGGCTAAAGGTTTGTCAATTTTGTTTATCTCCTCAAAGAACCAGCTTTTAGTTTTATTAATCTTTACTATTGTTTCTTTCACTTCTTTTTCACTGATTTCTGCTCTGATCCTTACGATTTCTTTCCTTCTCCTAATTTTTAGGGGTTTTTTTTGGTTCTTCTTTTTCCAGTTGTATTAGGTGTTAAGTTGTCTATTCAGTGTTTTCTTGTTTCTTGAGGTAGGATTGTATTGCTATAAACTTCCCTCTTAGAACTGCTTTTGCTGCATCCCATGTGTTTTAAGTTATGTTTTCATTGTCATTTGTATCTAGAAATTTTTTTAGTTCTCATTTGATTTCTTCAGTAACCTGTTGGTTATTTAGGAACGTATTGTCTAATCTCCGTGTGTTTGTGTCTTTTACAGTTTTTTTCTAGCAATTAATGTCTAGTCTCATAGCATTGTGGTTGGAAAAGATGCTTGATTCAGTTTCAGTTTTCTTCAATTTATTGAGGTTTGATTTGTGACCAAAGATGTAGTATGTCCTGGAGAATGTTCCATGTGCATTTGAGAAGAAGGTGTATTCTTCTGCATTTAGATGGAATGTCCTGATGATGTCAGTGAGATCCATCTCATCGAATGTATCATTTAAGGCTTGTGTTTCCTTATTAATTTTGTTTTCATGATCTGTCGATAGGTGTGAGTGGGGTGTTAAAGTCTCCTACCATTATTGTGTTACTGTCAATTTATCCTTTTATGTCTGTTAGTGTTTGTCTTATGTATTGAGGTGCTCCTATGTTGGATGCATAGATATTTTCAATTGTTATGTCTTCCAGTTGGATTGATCCATTGATCTTTACTTAGTGTCCTTCCTTATCTCTTCTAATATTCTGTATTTTCAGGCCTATTTTGTCTGATACAAGGTTTGCTGCTCCAGCTTTCTTTTGCTTCCCATTTGCATGATATATGTTTTTCCATCCTCTCACTTTCAGTCTGTATGTGTCATTAGGTCTGAATTGGGTTTCTTGTAGACAGCATATATATGGGTCTTGTTTTGTATCCACTCAGCCAATCTGTGTCTTTTGGTTGGAGCATTTAATCCATTTACATTTAAAGTAATTATTGAGATATATATATATATATGTTCCTATTGCCATTTTCTTAATTGTATGGGGTTTGATTTTGTAGATTGTTTTCTTCTCTTGTATTTCTTAACTGTATAAGTCCCTTTAACATTTGTTGTAAAGCTGGTTTGATGGTATTGAATTCTCTTAACTTTTGCTTGTCTGCAAAGCTTTTGATTTCTCCATCAATTTTGAATGACATCCTTTCTGGGTAATCTTGGTTTCAGGTTTTTCCCTTTCAGTACTTTAAATATATCCTGCCATTCCTTTCTGGCCTGCAAAGTTTCTGCCGAAAGGTCAGCTGTTAAACGTATAGGGCTTCCCTTGTATGTTACTTGTTGCTTCTCCCTTGCTGCTTTTAATATTCTTTCTTTGTGTTTAATCTTTGTTAGTTTGATTAGTATGTGTCTTGGCATGTTTCCCCTTGGGTTTATCCTGTATGGGACTCTTTGTGCCTCTTGGACTTGATTGACTATTTCCTTTTCCACGTTGGGGAAATTTTCAAGTATAATCCCTTTTCTCATACCCTTTCTTTTTCTATTCTTCTGGGAGCCCTATAATTTGAATGTTGGTGTGTTTGATATTATCCAGAGGTCTCTGAGACTCTGAGACTTTTGTTTTAGATGTTTGATTTTTTATTTTTGAGAGTTTAACTTTTTCCATGTTTTTTATTTTTTTTGATCTTTTGCTTTTGTGTTTTTGAGAGTCTATTAATAATTTTTAGCATCCATTTTCATTTAGAGATTTGATTATTGGCTTCATTGCTTTCTTCTCTTTTGACTCTTTTTTTCTTTTTCTCCTTTCCCCCTCTTTCCTTCTCTAAATAAGTGTGTGACTCTCTTGGAATGAATTTTGGCTGTTGAGAGGTAAAAGTGTTAGTCACTCAGTCATGTGTGACTCTTTGTGAACCCATGGACTGCAGCCCACCAGACTGCCTGGAATTCATAGAATTTTGTTCGTGGAGTGGGATGTCATGCTCTTCTTCAGGGGACCTTCCTGACCCAGGGATTGAACCCAGGTCTCCCACAATGCAGGCGAATTCTTTACTGTCTGAGCCACTAGGAAAGTTCACCATCATGAGAGGTATTTCACCGTTATGTCTTCTATGCTGATCTTGATGCTATAGTAAGGTGTCATACCTGAAGTCCAGAGGTAGGAGACTCCACACTAGGACTTTGAACTACAAGAGAGCATTAGAGACCCCATAGAACATTAATAGACAAACGCCCTCACAGTGGCCTCCATTTCAACACTAAGACCAAGCCCCACCCAAAAGCCAGCAAGCTCTAGTTCTGAATGCCCCATGCCAACCCTTCAGCCAAACAGGAGCACAACCCTGCACATTAGCAGACAGGCTACCCAAAGCCATACTGAACCCACAGACATCCCCAAACACACTAGTGGACACAGTACTGCCTTTAAGAGAGACAAGGTCTAGCTCCATCCACCAGAACACAGGCACAAGTCCCCCAAAGCAGGAAACTTTCACAAGGCATTGGTTCAGCCCCCACCAAGGGGAAGCACACTCCACAATTAAGAGGAACTACAACCTTCCAAACTGCAGAGAGGAGACCCCAGGCACAGTAAGTTAAACACAATGAAAAGATGTGAAACATCCAGCTAATGAAGGAACATGGTAAAAACTCCTAAGACAAAACAAATGAAGAAGAAGTATTCAGAGTAATGGTAGTAAAGATGGTAAAAAATCTTGAAAATAAAATGACTAGAGGCACATATTGAAAAGATGCAAGAAGTATTTAACAAGGACCTATAGACCATCAACAATGAATGGTACAATAATTGAGTTTTAAAATATGCTGGAGGGAACCAATAGTAGAGTAACTGAGGCAGAAGAATGGATAAGTGAGCTGGAAGACAGAATGGTAGAAATAACTGAAACAGAACACAATAAAGAGAAAAAGAATAAAAGTGATGAGGACAGTCTCAGAGACTGTTTAACAGACAGCATTAAACATAACAACATTATTATCATAGGAATCCCCGAAGAAGAAGACAAAAGGAAAGGCCATGGGAAAATATTTGGGGAGATTATAGTTGGAAGTTTTCAACTTCCCTAAAATGAGAAGGGAGATAGCCACCCAACCTCATAACGCCCAGACAGTCCCGTACAACATGACCCCAATGAGAAACATGCCAAGACACATACTAATCAAACTAACAAAAACTAAACACAAAGAACAAATGTTGAAAGCACCAAGGGGAAAGCAACAAATAACATACAAATGTGTCCCCATAAGGCTAATGGCTGATCTTTCAACAGAAACTCTACAGGCCAGAAGGAAATGGCAGGACATACCAAATGATGAATGGGAAAAACCTACAACCAAGATTACTCAGCAAGCATCTCATTCAAAATTGATGGAGAAACCAAGTTTTACAAACAAGCAAAAGTTAAGAAAATTTAGCACCACCAAACGAGCTTTACAACAGATGTTAAAGGAACTTCTGTAGGCTGAAAACACACAAAGAAGAGGCCTACAAAAACAGTCCCCAAACAATAAAGTAAATGGTAACAGGATACCAATAATTACCTTTAAATGTAAACTGGCTAAACCCTCCAACCAAAAGACACAGATTGGCTGAATGGATATAAAAACAAGACCCCTATATATGCTGTCCAGAAGAAACCCACCTCAAACCTAGGAATGCTTACAGACTGAAACTGAGGGGCTAGAAAAAGGTATTCCATGTAAATAGAAATCAAAAGAAAGCAGGAATAGCAATACTCATATCAGATTAAAGAGACTTTAAAGACCATTACAAGAGACAAAGAAGGACACTACATAATGATCAAGGGATCAATCCAGGAAGAAGATATTACAGTTATATATGCACCCAACATAGGAGCACCTCAGTACATAAGGCAAATGCTAACATCTATTAAAGGGAAAATCAACAGTAAAACAGTAGTACTGGGGGACTTTAATATCCCACCCACACCAACGTACAGATCATCCAGGTAGAAAATAAGGAAAAACAGGCTTTAAATGATACATTAGACCCATTAGACCTAATTGATATCTACAGGGCATCTCCCAAAACAGTAGATTTCACTTTTTTCTTAAGTGCACACAGAACATTCTCCAAGATGGATCACTTTCTGGATCACAGATGAAGCCTGTTCAAGAGTTTTCAATTACCCCTACCATAGTTTGGCCTGAAGGGGTCAAAATACAGGGAGGGAACACAACCCCACCCATCAGCAGAAAATTGGATTAAAGATTTACTGAGAATGGCCCCACCCACCAGAGCAATACCCAGTTTCCCCCAGCAGCCAGTCCCTCCCATCAGGAAGCTTCCACAAGCCCCTTATCTTCATGCATCAGAGAGCAGACAAAATGAAAGCTGCAATCACAGAAAACTAACCAAACTGATCATATGGATCACAGCCTTATCTAACTCAATGGAACTATGCGCCATGCCAAGACAGACGGTCATGATGTAGAGTTCTGACAAAACATGGTCCACTGGAGAAGGGAATGGCAAACCACATTAGCATTCTTGCCTTGAGAACCCTGTGAACAGTATGAAAAGGCAAAAAGATATGGCACTGAAAGATGAACTCCCCAAGTTGGTGGTGGTGGTGGTTTAGTTGCTAAGTCATTTCTGACTCTTGCGACCCCATGGACTGTAGCCTGCCAACCTCCTCTGTCCATGGGGATTCTCTAGGCAAAAATACTGAAGTGGGTTGCCAGTTCCTTGTCCAGGGGATCTTCCCGACCCAGGAATAGAACCCAGGTCACCTTCATTGCAGGCAGATATTGGAGAAGAGCAGAGACACAGCTCCAGACAGAATGAAGAGACTGAGCCAAAGCAGAAAGCATGCCCAGTTTTGGATGTGTCTGGTGGGGAAAGTAAAGTCTGGTACTGTAAAGAACAATATTGCATAGGAATTTTAGGTCCACGAATTTAGGTAAATTATAAGTGGTCAAACAGGAGGTGGCAAGAGTGAACATTGACATTTTAGGAATCAGTGAACTAAAATGGACTTGAATGGGTGAATTTAATTCAGATGACCATTATATCTACTACTGTAGGCAAGAATTCCTTAGAAGAAATGGAGTGGCCCTCATAGTCAACCAGAGTCCAAAATACTTGGGTGTACTTGGGTGGACTCTCAAAACAACACAGTGATCTCTTTTCATTTCTGAGGCAAGCCATTCAGTATCATAGTAAACCAAGGCTATGCCCCAACCACTAACGCTGAAGAAGCTGAAGTTCAACAGTTTTATGAAGACCTACAAGACCATCTAGAACTAACACCAAAAACAGATGTCCTTTCGTCATAGGGGACTAGAATGCAAAAGTAGGAAGTCAAGAAATACCTGGAGTTAACAGGCAACTTTGACGTTGGAGTAAACAATTAAGCAGGGCCAAGGCTTGCAGAGTTTTACCTAGAGAATGCACTGGTCATAGCAAACACACTTTCCCAACAAGACCAGAGAAGACTCTACACATGGGCATCACCAGATGGTCAATACCGAAATCAGATTGATTATATTCTTTGCAGCCAAAGTTGGAAAAGCTCAGGAGCTGACTGTGGCTCACATCATGAACTCCTTATTGCAAAATTTAGATGTAAGTTAAAGAAAGTAGGGAAAACCACTAGGCCATTCAGGTATGACTGAAATCTAATCCCTTACAATTACACAGTGCAAGTGACAAATAGATTCAAGGGATTAGATGTGATAGAGAGCCAGAAGAACTATGCATGGAGGTTTGTAACATTGTACAGGACATGGTGATCAAAACCATCCCCAAGAAAAAGAAATGCAAAAAGAAAAAATGACTGACTGAGGAGGGCTTCCAAATAGTAGCTGAGAAAAGAAGAGAAGCAAAAGGCAAAGGAGAAAAGGAAAGATACATGCATCTGAATGCAGAGTTTCGAAGAATAGCGAAGAGGAATAAGGCCTTACTAAGTGATCAGTGCAAAGAAATAGAGGAAAACAATAGAATGGGAAAGACTAGAGATCTCTCAAGAAAATTAGAGATACCAAGGGAACATTTAATGCAAAAAAGAGCACAATAAAGGTCATAAAAGATATGGACCTAACAGAAGCATAAAGTTTTAAGAAGAGGTGGCAAGAAGACACAGAAGAACTATACCAAAAAGATCTTAATGTCTCAGATAACCATGATGGTGTGATCACTCACCTAGAACCAGACATCCTGGAGTGCAAAGTCAAGTGGGCCTTAGGAAGCATCACTGCAAGCAAATCAAGGTTTGGTATATTTAAAAAATTGAAATCATTTCAAGCATCTTCTCTGACCACAACATTGTAAGACTAGACATCAACTGCAGGAAAAAAACAAAAACTATATAAAAACACATATGCATGGAGTGTTTACCAAGTGGTGCTAGTGGTAAAGGATTCTCCTGCCAATGCAGGAGATGCAAAAGATTCAGGCTCAGTTTCTCTGTCAGGAAGATCCCCTGGAGGATGAAATGGCAACCCACTCCAGTTCTCTTGCCTGGGTAATCCCATGGACATTGGAGCCTGGTGGGCTACGGTCCGAGGGGTCACAAAGAGTCAGACACAGCTGAGTGACTGAGCATGCATAGAGGCTAAAAAACACTTCTGAATAACCAACATATCACTGAAGAAATCAAAAGGAAAATCAAAATATGCCTAGAAACAAATGACAGTGGAAACATGATGACTCAAAATGTATGGGATACAGTAAAAGCAATGCCAAAAGGAAATTTATAGCAATACTAGCCTACCTCAAGAAACAAAAGAGATATCAAATTAAAAAAACCCTAACCATATATCTAAAGCAACTAGAAAAAGAAGAATTTTTAAAAAAATTAGTAAAAGGAAAGGAATCATAAAGATTAGAGTGGAAATAAATGAAAAAGAAATGGAGGTAATAGCAGAGATTAATATAACTTAGAATTGTTTCTTTGAGAAATAAATTTTACAAACCGTTAGATAGACTTATCAAGAAAAAAAGACTCAAATCAATAAAACTAAAAATGAGAAAGTAGAAGTTACAACAGACAACACAGAAATGCAAAGAACCATAAGATCATGAGAGTTTACTTTGAACAACCATATGCTAATAAAATGGACACCCTTGAAGTAATGGACATACTCTTACAAAATTTAACTTTCCAAGAGTGAACCAGGGAGAGAGAAAATATGAACAGACCAATTATAAATGTGGAAATCAAAATGTGGAAGTCTCCCAACAAACAAAAGCCCAGGGGCAGATGACTTCACAGATGAATTCTACCAAAAATTTAGAGAAAAGTTAACAACTATCTTGCTCAAATTCCTCCAGAAAATTGCAGAGGAAGGAAAACTTCCAGCTCTTTCTGTGAGGTCACCATCACCCTGATACCAAAACCGGATAACGATGCCACACACAAAAAAAGAAGATTGCAGGCCAGTGTCACTGATGAACATAGATTCAAAAATCCTCAGCAAAATGGAGCTAACAAAACCCAGCAACACATTAAAAAGAGCGTATATCGTGAATCGCGTGAGCTTTATCCCAGGGATGCAAGGATTCTTCAGTTTATACAAATCAGTTAGTATGATACATCATATTAACAAATTGAAATATAGAAACCATGTGATCATCTCAATAGATGCAAAGAAAACTTTTGACAAAATCCAACACCCATTTATGGTAAAAACTCTCCAGAAAGTAGGCGCAGAAGGAACATACCTCAGTATAAGAAAGGCCACGTATGACAAACCCACAGCAAACATTATTCTCAATGGTGAAAAAAGTGAAAGCATTTCCTCTAGAATTAAGAATAAGACAAGTATGCCCACTCTTGCCACTATTATTTAATGTAGTTTTGGAAGTCCTAGCCAAAGCAATCAGAGAAGGAAAAGAAATAAATCCAGATTGGAAAAGAAGAAATAAAGCTCTCACTCTTTGCAGATGACATGATATACAGTACATAGAAAACCCTAAAGCTGCCACCAGTAAATTACTATGCTAATCAATAAATATAGCAATGTTACAGGATAGAAAATTAATACACAGAAATCCTTTGCACTCCTCTACACTAACAATGAAAAATCAGAAATAGAAATGAAGGAAAAATCCCATTCACTATTGCAACAAAAAGAATAAAATATTTAGGAATAAGCTTACCTAAAGAGACAAAGGCCCTAAATGCAGAAAACTGTAAGGCACTGATGAAAGAAATTAAACTTGACACAAACAGATGGAGAGATACACTGTGTTCTCGGATAGGAAGAATCAATATTGTGAAAATGAATATACTACCCAAAGCAATCTATAGATGCAATGCAATCCCTATCAAACTACTGATGGCATTTTTCACAGAACTAGAACAAATAACTTTACAGTTTGTATGGAAACACAAAAGACCCTGAATAGCCAAAACAATCTGGAGAAAGAAGAATGGAGCTGGATTAATCAACCTTCCTGACTTCAGACTTTACTACAAAGCTATAGTCATCAAGATAGTATGGTACTTGCACAAAAATAGAAATGTAGATCAGTGGAACAAAATAGAAAGCCTGGAGATAAATTCATGCACCTAAGGGGATCTTATCTTTGACAAAGGAGGCAAAAATATACAATGGAGAAGACAGTCTCTTCAATAAGTGGTGCTGCAAAAACTGGTCAGCTTTGTGTAAAAGAATGAAATTAGAACGCTTCCTAACGCCATATACAGAAATAAACGCAAAATGGATTAAAGACCTAAGTGTAAAACCAAACCTATAAAACTCTTAGAGGAAAACAAAGGCAGAGCACTCTTTGACATAAGCCAAAACAAGATCCTCTCTGAGCCACTTCCTGGAATAATGGAAATAAAAACAAAAATAAACAAATGTGACCTGATTGAATTTAAATGCTTTTGCACAACGAAGGAAACCGTAAGCAAGGTGAAAAGACAACCCTCAGAATGGGCAAAAATAATAGCAAATGAAACAACTGACAAAAAAGTCATCTCCAAAATATACAAAGCAGCTCATGCAGCTCAATACCAAAAAGACAAACAACCCAATAAAAAAATGGGCAGAAGACTTCCACAGACATTTCTCCAAAGAAAACATACAGATGACTAAGAAGCACATGAAAAGCTGCTCAACATCACTCATTATTAGAGAAATGCAAATCAAAACTGCAGTGAGGTATCATCTCACACTAGTTGGAATGGCCATCATCAATAAGTCCAGAAACAAATTCTGGAGAGGGTGTGGAGAAAAGGGAACTGTTTTGAACTGTTTGTGGGAATGCAAGTTGGTACAGCCGCTATGGAGAACAGTGTGGAGATTCCTTAAAAAACTAGTAATAAAACTGCCATATGACCCAACAGTCCCACTACTGGGCATATACCCTGAGGAAACCATAACTGAAAAAGACACGTGGATTTCAGTGTCCACTCCAGCACTATTTACAATAGCTAGGATGTGGAGGCAACCTAGATATCCACCAAGAGATGAATGGATAAAGAAGTTGTGGTACATATACACAATGGAGTATTATTTAAGTATAAAAAGTAATGCATTTGAGTCAGTTCTAATGAGGTAGATGAACCTAGAGCCTTCACTTATAGGAAGTGAAGATAGAAAAAGAAAGACAAATATATATTAATGCATATATATGGAATCTGGAAAGATGGTACTGATGAACCTATCTACAGGCAGCAAGGGAGATGCAGACATAGAGAAAAGACTTTTGGACACCTTGAGAGAAAGAGAAGGTGGGATGATCTGAGAGAGTAGCATTGAGATATAAATTACCATATGTAAAGGAGAGAGCTCTTGGTAATTTGCTGTATGACACAGGGAACCTAAGGGCTTCCCTGTAGCTCATATGGTGAAGAAGCTGCCTGCAATGCAGGTGACCTCGGTTCGATCCCCAGGTCAGGAAGATCTGCTGGAGAAGGGAATGGCAATCCACTCCAGTATTCTTGCCTGGAGAACCCCATGGACAGAGGAGAGCCTGGCGGGCTACAGTCCGTGGGGTTGCAGAGTTGGACACAACTGAGCAACTAACACATAGGGAACCCAAAGCCAGTGCTCTGTGATAGCCTAGATGGGTGGGTTTGAGAGGGAGGTTTAAGAAGGAGGGAATATATGTATACCTCTGGCTGATGGATGTTGATATATGGCAGAAACCATCATAATATTGTAAGGTAATTATCCTCCAATTCAAAATAAAATAAAGAAAAATGGCTGAAAATTTTTCCATATTTGATAAAAACACAAGTCCACAAATTGAAGAATTTCAGTGAATCCCAAGAATCATGAAGAAATCCAGACCAAAGCTCATCATAATCAAATTGCTTTAAAAGTGGTGATGAAGAGAAGATCTTCAAAGAGCATATTTCTCATTAGAAACAATGCAAATGATAAAAGACCATGGAGCAGCATCTTTAAAGCACTGAAAGAAAAAAAAAGCCTGACCTTAGAATTCTACACCCTTTTAATAGGGAAAAAAACCCAACTACCTACTAGATAGGTGCTGTGAAAAAGAAAACACTCATAGCCAAGAGTTTTAGGGGAATGAATACTGTGAAGACATTACAACTCCAAAAATGTGGAGGGATCTCTTGAAAACTCCACTCATGCAAGCTAATTGGGAACACTCCCTGAAGTCCTGGTTCCCCCAAGGTGTGTCCATGAGGAGCACTTCCTTGGCAAGGAATGTAGCTTGCATTCCTACACAGGACCTTCAGCGGGTAGCTTGGAAAAGCACAGAAACATTAATGAGGCAAGTGGGCTGTGTGTGAATGCATGTGTGTGAATCTTTTGTCTTAAAATTTTCTAGAACTTTAAGCCTATTACAGAAAAGAAAATAATGATGAAATGTAACAGAGCGTGGACACTGCCAGGGGAATCAAAGGATGAAACCCATCAGTGTTTCAGGAGTTGAACGTTTTCTTTTTCTGGAAAGCAGACCATAAAAATAAGGAGAAAGGAAACTGGATAGATTATATTTTGAGAAGAATACTAACCACCATGACTACTGGTTGGCAGTTCTTATTTCACTGCTGCCTCTTATATGGAACAAAATCTTGTCCTCGGCGGAAGGTAGAGGCTGTGGGCTCAGGGGATCACACTCTCATGGACGCTCCTTTGTTATTGTGTGCAAGCAAGGGTTCTGAGCTAGGGTCTGCTGATGGATTTCAGAGGATTATAAACAGGGATAGGGAAAAGGTCACATCTTTTTGTCACCAGTCTGTAACCAAAATGAGTATTTCCTTTGATTGTAAGAGTCAGTGATAAGCCCCAGGAGTCTCAACAGTACCTGTGACATCATGTGATCAGGAATCACAGATACTTCTTATACTGCATGACTGTTCTAGCAGGTATTTGGAAGTGTCATTTATTCTCCTGACTGCTTCAAAATTGTAATGGTTGCTAGATCTAGGGCCAGATCTTCTTATGTAATGTGTTACAAGGAGACACACGTTTCACTTACTATATCACAAATTTGTATTTTGAATTACATTTGAACTTAATTGTTTGATTGCTAACTTTAGGTAGTTTATAATCATGCACTGACAAGTATTATTCCAAGAAGGGTTCACAGCCCCCGCACCCCCGTGCCTAGAGCACAAGGCCACTTGCTTAGTATTAGACAGTGACCAGTTAGCATTACCCACTGAGGGATGAACTGCCTTTCTTTGACTATTCCTCTTCTCTGGGTGGAATTTCCAATACAAAATATCCTTCTGATTGGACTTCCATGATATGTTCTTCTTTTGGCATTCACAATTCATAGCCATTTTAAGACCAATCAGAATTAAGAGCCACTTCCTTCCCCAAGGGTGTAGGGTAACTTTGGAAAAACATTGCTACAGTTGCTTTGGGAGCAACCTGGCTTCAAATATTTCTGCTTTCTTAAACGTTGGCATCGGAGAGTGAAGGAAAATTAAAATATAGTCCATTTTCATTTCTAGGGCCCTGGAGATCCCCACACCATCACCATTGCATCTTTCATGTCTGTCTGCAGAATGCGGGTATTGTAAGGCTCAAAGCTGTCTGTGGAAATATGAACTACCAAAAGAAAAAAAATTGGCATCAATAGCTGGCATTTGTTGCAGAAGTTATTGGCAAATACAGCTGTCTCCTCTTTTAGCCAATGGTAATGTGATGTTTTTAATTCAATAAAGCATTTCAAGAAAGTCCAAACATAAAAGTTATAAACATTGGATGGTAAATATTTATTAGAAAGGGGAAATGAACTTTATGCAATTACCCCAATCCATCTTTTTTTATGATTACAAGTTCCTCCTGTCTTTGTCAGCAAAGTCACTTGCAAAGTCATTATTTAGAAAGACCTTAAAGCTATTTAAGCTCAGATATTCTGCCAGGTGAAACAAGGGTGAGAAGACCAGAAATAGGATTGTCAGCTGAAATGAAGAGTGGGGAGTTAGGGCGTCGTTCTGCCAATGATCATGGCCTCACAAAGCCCTCACCCCATTTCAACATAAAAGAGGAATTTATCTGTCTCTGTCCCTCACCTGGTTCCTGGAAAAGGTGCATCCTTCCACCTTTTCTGTATCTCAGCAACACACTCCACCACCATTGCTCCAAGTCCATATCTGATCGCCCCACAGGGAAAGGAAGGTGTCGGGAAGTGATGCACAGCAGCCTCACTGGTTGACTTGAGCAGGAGAGTGCCAACGTGTGATGGTGTGCACAATGGACTGAGATGTGCATATTCTGCTATTTAAAAAAAAATGTTGAGCATGGAAGTTGTAAGCCAGTTGTTGCAAGAAGGCAACAGCTCTAGAATGGTGTCACTCAAGAGTCTTGTGCATTCTCTTCCACCTAATATTTGCTCCTTTGCTCTTTTCCATTTAATTCCCTTGGCCTTCATTCAGCACAGGGTGGAGCTGCTGTCCATATCACACAGTGGTTAAGAAGATGAGTTTTGCAGTCATGCTTATAGTCTCTCTATGCCTCAATTCTCTAATCTGCAAAATGAGAAAAATAATTCTACTTACACAGCATAGGGTTGTTATGAGGGTTAAGTAACAAATTAACTAGAGCCCTTAGCACATAGTAGATGCTCAGTAAGCATCAGCTATGTTGTTTTTTCCATCAGCTCATTTCCTAGAGTCAGTGGTAGAGGAGATGTTGTTTAGCTGACAGTCTCACTGGCCGGTCCTTTTCTGCGTCTGTCCTCACCATTCCTCCTTTCATCCTGGGAGCCTGTGACCTCTAGGAGCTGCTCTCCAGGGTCCAGTATCTTTCCCTCTCCTTCTGTCCTTCCCCAGGTTCCAGGGAGATTCTCACGGTCATCTTGATGGATGGAGATCCCTGTGGTGGCCACAAAGCTCAGGGTGTCAGGATTCCACCTTGCAGCCAGCAATGTTCTTTTCTCTGATGCTGGTTCTTTCTAACCCTGGTGGGTCATTGGCATCTCCTGCAGGGAAGAGCTGCAGTGTATGTGCCCCACTCCGGATCTTCTCTGTTCGGATCACTGCGGGGTGGCCTTCAGCTGTTTCTTTTTATTCAGCTTCCCAGGGAGTCTTGTACTCAGCCTGATCTGGAAACTGCTGATCAAGTGAAACTTGCCCCTTTCATGCCAGCGTACCTGGCCGGGGTCGAGGGTGCAGGTGATGGCTGGCAGAACAGGAGCTTTGCCCTGCTGCTCTCAGACAGACAGGGCCCCGTGGTAGGACACCGGGCTGGACGCCAGGTTGCAAGCCGTCTTGCCCGCCTCAGTCTCAGCTTCCTGCCCAGTGTCTGCCACCTCTCTCAAAACTGTTGAACTTTGGCAGCAGATGGCCCCAATTTTCCAGAAGTGTTTGAATGCAAGCAGTGGACTGCTTCCTCAAAGCGCTCTCCAGACTTTGCAAATTGTGCATTATCCTTCACTTCTTGCCCGCCCTCCTTGTCAGCTCAGTGCCCAGTGCCCTGGCCCTGCCCTCACCCAGTGGCACCCACCCTAAGTGTCCCCAGCCAGGTGACAGACCCTGCACCTTTGGGAACACGGAGGAGGTGACCAGCCTTCCAGAAGTGGGGTTGGCACACTGGTCTGGGGGAAGGCTTCAAACCGGAAGTAGTATGTGTGGAAATTTTGGATGAGTAATTTTTTTCATCCAGCTCTTAACATTTCATTTTATCTCCCTTTTGGCTTGTGTTATCAGCGACATATTTCTGAGGGTTTTTACATAACCATCCATTCAGTATTGTTTTGAGCCGGAGCTGCTCTCTAAACAGTGCACGAAGAGGGTCAGAATGGTGAAGAAAAGGACAAAGCCTCGAAGGCATGAGCAGGAGTGTCCTTCTCCTGGGATGTTTGGGTCTTCTATGTGTTTCCATGGTATTCCAGGGAAGGAAGCTCTGTCTAAGCTTATTTACCATGTAGCACCTTGAGGAACTGTGCAGCAAAATGTTCTCAGTAGACTTTCGCCAAACCTTGAATGTGGCCAGTGAGCTAACAGATGCTAGACCCTGGGAAGTGGGGAGAGGACATTGGGGACCCATGGACAGTATAACCAATGGATAAGAGTGTGCTCTGGGGTCAGGACAGATCCTGGCCCTGCGGCTTGGGCAAGTCACTTCATTCTATTTCCTCATCGCAAAATGTGAGTAGTGATAGTTTCTGCCTCATGGCATTGTGTGAGTAGTGATGAGGAATCCTGGTAGAGCTCTTAGCCTGATGCCTGGGCTGGGTAAATTCTTAGAATGTGTCATCTTTCCCACTCTCTCTGCTGAAGCCTTGCATTGCTTGACATGTGAATTTATTTGTTTATTCATTCACTTACTCAGTACCCTGTGCTTCCAGTTGTGAGCTAATGAGATGAGGAGGCAGTAAGACACAGCTGCTGCTCCCCAGGAGTTCAGGATGGAGAGGTGGGGGGTGGGGGGTGAGGCCCTGGGCCTGTCACCCACAGGCCCAGTTAGGTGGGAGCTCTCTTCGAACCCCGATGGGTTCTTCCTGAGGGGAATGGACAAGAGGAGGAAAGACTTCACAAGGGTGGGGAAGAAGATGCAAGTGATGTCCTGGCTGTCTGTTAAGATAGATTAGCTCTGGTCCCTTCCCTGGCCTGAGCTCTCTGAGGACCACCCGACCCCCACACCTTCTCCCAGGCTCTCTGAGCTGTGTCAATCTGAACATTCAAGAAATGAGCTTGTTGAGAGCTGGAAGTCAACAGTGAGTTTGAGCATTTCTTCATATATTACAAAGTCAGGTGTGTTCTCTTTTCTGTGAACTGTTTTCTTAAACCCTTTTTATATTGGATTGTTGATTTTTTTAAAGTAATTTGTTAGAAGTTTTAATTATTAAGGAAATTGGTGCTTTAGCTGAAATGTGAGTTGAAAATGATATTTTTCTCAGTTTGTGTTTTACTTTATCTTATTCTGTGTCAGACAGAAGTGTGTGTGTGTAAAGTGAAATATATAAATCTCTTTTTAAGGCTTCTAGGTTTTAAACCATGTTCAGAAAGGTCTTTCCCACTCCTAAACTATAAATACATTTAATTTTCATGACTTCTAGTATTTTTATTATTTAATTTTTATGTTTAAATCCTAATCCAGTGATCATTTATTTAGTGTAAGATGAGAGGTAGGGGTCTAACCTCACTTTACTTCCAGATAGCTACTCATGTGCTCCATAGCATTTATTGAATAATTCATTCCTCCCCATAAATTTGAAATACTATCTTTATAATATACATTTCTGTGTATCTTATATTTTAAAAATATTTCTGGATTTTTCCAGTCTCTTCTACTAATAATCATATGCTTCTTAATATTTACATGACTGCAACTTTATAAAATATTTTAATACCCTAAACATATGCTGTTTCAAAATTTTACTGGCTGTTATTTCTTATTTGTTTTTCCATATGATCTTTAGGATCTGCTTTTTTAGTTCTAAGTTGCATTGGTATTTTAAACTGTTACATTATTTTATAGATTAACTTAGGGAAAATATATAATTTTATATGTACTGTTTCTTTACATCTATTCAAGATGTAAAGAAATCGACCCCTCCTCAGGGGAATTTTAAAGTTTTCTTTTTTATGTAGATTTTACAAGTTTCTTGATATATTTGACTTTCAAAAGTTCTTCCTAGTTTTTTCCCCCAAATTTGCCTCATGATATTCAATAGTATCTTGCTGCTAGCTTGTTTATGTGATCTCATCTTCTATTTTTTGAGATATTTTATAGAGAGTTAATGTATATTCTCTATACAAAGAACTGACTCATTGGAAAAGACCCTGATGCTGGGAAGATTGAAGGCAGGAGGAGAAGCGGATGACAGAGAATGAGATGATTGGATGGTATCACCGACTCCATGGACATGAGTTTGAGCAAGCTCCAGGAGTTGGTGAAGGACAGGGAAGCCTGGCATGCTACAGTCCATGGGGTCATAAAGAGTTGGACGTGACTGAGCTACTGAGCTGAACTGATTGTATATTCAGTATCTGATAATTCTATTATATAAACACTTTGAGAATTTAAATCTTTTGCTTATTGTTTCTGCCAACTGTCGCTCATGTTTCTATGCTTGATTGTGAATTTACCTTTATTGAAGGTAACCAGGAAAGTCTGAGAGCCTGAGTGACAGTTGTTTCCTGCAGGGAGAATTTATATTTATCTCAACCAAAGCCAGGAGAGGCCACCAGTCCTTTTGGATTGATTGATACTCTTCCAGATTCCCTGGTGTAATCTGGGTATCTCAGGTAGATCTTGTGACCTTGCCACCAGTCCAGAACTTATTCTCCCAAGTCTAGTGTGAAAATCAGAGCTGGGCCTCAGGGCAACACACCCCTTGTATGTGCTTACCATGGATTGGAATATGTTTGTAACTATGTATAACCACGGATTGGAGTATGTTTGTATGTATAAATACAATCATGCATGTATTCTGTGTTTGCTTCCTTGAATAGTTCTTTTTACTTCTGATGAGCTCAGCATTAAGAATTAGGTTTTATTACGATACCTGTGTTTGAATAGTGGAGGAGCAGCCCTGCCTCCCACAGGGTATCTATTCTGACATTTGCTGGAAGCAAAAGTGCCTCAGGCACACTTCTCTTTAGAGTTTCTACTGTTTCCTCACTCCATGAACATGATGAAATGAATGCCTTTCCACCTCCTTTCCATTCCCTCCACCACTCAATTTTATTATTTTTATTAGTGGTTAACATTTTACCTTTCAAGTCTTATAAGTTCACTTATAAGTCACACAGTTGTGTCCACCTCTTTGTGATCCGATGGACTATAGCCCGCCCTGCTGCTCGGTCCATGGAACTCTCCAGGCAAGAATACTGGAGTGGGTTGTCATTTCCTTCACCAGAGTATCTTCCTGACCTGGGGATCAAACCCAGGTCTCCTGCATTGCAGGCAGATTTTTATTTTTACCAACTGAGCCACTAGGGAAGCCCTTAAAATTCTTATATCTCAGTTATTATGTTCATCTGTTATGTTTTGCTCCTTCTCCAGCTAGAAAAGTTGACAAAATGGGGATATATGAACAATTTCCTATAGCCCCCACCCCTCTGTATGTTCTTTTCCAACCTGTTCTTTCAATTTTATTTCTGCCTCACCAGGGTTTGTATCTACATTCTATTCTCCAGCTTCAGTCCTCCATTGGTTTCCTTCAATGCTTTATCAGTGCTTATTTCCAATCTTTTTATCATGAGTTTTCCATTAATATCTTTGTTGAGTGAAGTTCACCCTCTAGTATTTTCTCCAAAAGAGGACTTAACTCTTTATATGTTCAAAAGTGTTTTCCTCTTACCTAAATACTTGAGCAACAGTTTAGTTATTAGACACTTCTTGGGTCAAATTTGTTTCCTTGTGTTTTTCTAAGCATTTCTTTACTGCCTTCAGGCAGTGAATGCTGCTGTAGAGGAAGGTGCATTTAGCCTAATATCTTTCTCCATTGGAATGAAAACTGACCTTTTCCAGTCCTGTGGCCACTGCTGAATTTTCCAAATTTGCTGACATATTGAGTGTAGCACTTTCATAGCATAATCTTTCAGGATTTGAAATAGCTCAACTGGAATTCCATCACCTCCACTAGCTTTGTTTGTAGTGATGCTTCCTAAGGCCCACTTGACTTCACATTCCAGGATGTCTGGCCCTAGGTGAGTGTGAGTGATCACACCATTGTGATTATCTGGTCCATGAAAATCTTTTTTATACAGTTCTTCTGTGTATTCTTGCCACCTCTTCTTAATATCTTCTGTTTCTGTTAGGTCCATACCATTTCTTTCCTTTATTGAGCCCATCTTTGTATGAAATGTTTCCTTGAAATCTCTAATTTTCTTGAAGAGATCTCTAGTCTTTCCCATTCTATTGTTTTCCTCTATTTCTTTGCATTGATCACTGAGGAAGGCTTTCTTATCTCTCCTTGCTATTCTTTGGAACTCTGCATTCAAATAGGAATACTTTCCTTTTCTCCTTTGCTTTTCGTTTGTCTTCTTTTCACAGCTTTTAACCAGAGATCAAATGGCCAACATCCGCTGGATCATCGAAAAAGCAAGAGAGTTCCAGAAAAACATCTATTTCTGATTTATTGATTATGCCAAAGTCTTTGACTGTGGAAAATTCTGAAAGAGGTGGGAATACCAGACCACCTGACCTGGCTCTTGAGAAACCTGTATGCAGGGCAGGAAGCAACAGTTAGAACTGGACATGGAACAAAAGACTGGTTCCAAATAGGAAAAGGAATACGTCAAGGTTGTATATTGTCACCCTGCTTATTTAACTTGTATGCAGAGTACATCATGAGAAATGCAGGGCTGGAGGAAGCACAAGCTGGAATCAAGATTGCAAGGAGAAATATCAATAACCTCAGATATGCAGATGACACCACCTTTATGGCAGAAAGTGAAGAAGAACTAAAGAGCCTTTTGATGAAAGTGAAAGAGGAGAGTGAAAAGGCTGGCTTAAAGCTCAACATTTAGAAAACTAAGATCATGGCATCTGGTCCCATCACTTCATGGGAAATAAACAGATGAGGAAACAGTGGAAACAGTGTCAGACTTTATTTTTGGGGCTCCAAAATCACTGCAGATGGTGATTGCTGCCATGAAATTAAAAGACGCTTACTCCTTGGAAGGAAAGTCATGACTAACCTAGACAGCATATTAAAAAGCAGAGACATTACTTTGCCAACAAAGGTCCGTCTATTCAAGGCTATGGTTTTTCCAGTAGTCATGTAAGGATGGGAGAGTTGGACTATAAAGAAAGCTGAGCGCCAAAGAGTTGATGCTTTTGAACTGTGGTGTTGGAGAAGACTCTTGAGAGTCCTTTGGACTGCAAGGAGATCCAACCAGTCCATCCTAAAGGAGTTCAGTCCTGGGTGTTCATTGCAAGGACTAATGTTGAAGCTGAAACTCCAGTACTTTGGCCACCTGATGTGAAGAGCTGACTCACTTGAAAAGACCCTGATGCTGGGAAAGATTGAGGGCAGGAGGAGAAGGGGACAACAGAGGATGAAATGGTTGGATGGCATCACCGACTTGATGGATGGGTTTGGGTAGACTCTGGGAGTTGATGATGGACAGGGAGGCCTGGAGTGCTGTGGTTCATGGGGTCGCAAAGAGCTGGACATGAGTGAGCTACCAACTGAACTGAACTGAACTTTCTATATTATCTGTGAACTTCTGTCGCTTTGGGAGGTTGGGGACGAGTCTCTGGCTGCCTAAAATGTATTTTTACTTTATCTCTTAGATTGACTTTATTCCGACTTGCCTCTGTATTCATCATTCTTAGCCTTTTTTCCTGAAACAGAGCTTTATCTTTCAATCTAAGACTGAGATCTTCTTTCATTTAAGGATATGTCTTGAATTTATATTCAAATACCTTTGCTGTTGTATTACTTTAGTTCTGTGCTTTTGGAGTCCCATGCTCCTGACCCAAATTGGGGTCCTTGACCTCAACAATCATCTGCCTTTTCATTGGAAAAGTGGAAGACAGAAAGCCCCTCCTCCCTGCCTCCCACTTATGCTTATGTCAGCTCTCCTTTATGTGTCTTCCATATCTGTCATTTCCTCTTAATCGTTATAAATTATTTGTTCATTTCTATTTCATTATATTCACTTTTTTCAATCATTAACTCTGTGTGCCTCCCCGTGTATTCAACGGTATGTCTCTTCTTCATGCTGCTTTCCACGTAGTCATTGTTGGTCATCTGACTTTATTTTCTCTTACATTTCTTGATCAAGTTCTAATAGCTCATATTTTATCTCCTTTGACAAAACCATCTTTTTCCTAAGTTCTTGTATATTGGCTTTTTGCAAATGCAAAAAAGAAAACAGACACAACTACTGTGTTTTTAAAACTTTAATAGTACTATGCTTGGACATTAATTAATTTTATCCATTCCATGATCATACTGTCTGATGAGTATTCTTCATCTGTTTTCTCCTTCCTGTTTTTTTCTCTCTTTTTTATTTGTAGTATCTTAATTATGTCCTGTACTGCTTCTTACCTACTATTGTTCACTTCTGAGTTATTCCTGGACCAGCTATTTATAGAATGCTCATGTCAGGAAGAAGCAGGGCTGCTTTCATCCTCCTTATGAGGGGGGAGAGAGAGAGAGAGAGAGAGTGTGTGTGTGTGTGTGTGTGTGTGTGTGCCCCAACTAATAAGGACTGCTCAACATTTAGAGTCTCTTCCCAGCTTTGAGGTATGACTTCCAGCACATATGGTTTATTTGTATTTCCTTGTGAAGCTCTGATTTACCTGCTTCTCCCTTGTGATAAGTCCAGATAACCTTCCATCACCAGTCTAAGTATTTATTTATTTATGTAATAGTCTTGTTGAATTATAATATGCATACAGAAAAGTATGCAAATCCGTAAGTTCAGAGCTTGATTAGTTTTTATAAAGTGACTGCACCTGTGTAGGCACCACATAGGTCAAGCATGAGAATATAAATCTTGATAAGTGAGCTCCCAGTCCTGTGTCGCTGACCCAGCTTAGGGCCCTTGAAGTCTGCAAATGTCTACCTCCTCATTGGAAAAGTGGGAAATATACAAATAGCTCACATAGCTCAATATCAAAAAAACAAGCAACCCAAGCAAAAAAAAAGGGCAAAAGATCTAAATAGAATTTTGCCAAAAAAGACATACAAATGGCTGAAAGGCACATGAAAAGATGCTCAACATCACTAATAATTGGGCTTCCCTGGTGACTCAGATGGTAAAGCATCTGCCTGCAATGCAGGAGACCTGGGTTTGATTCCTGGGTTGGGAAGATCCCCTGAAGAAGAGAATGCCAATCCACTCCAGTATTCTTACCTGGCGAATTCCATAAACAGAGGAGCCTGGCAGGATACAGCCCATGGGGTCGCAAAGAGTTGGACATATATTATGTACCACTAATTATTAGAGAAATACATATCAAAACTACAACAAAGTATCATCTCACAGTGATCAGAAAATCGTCATCAAAAAATCTACAAGCAATAAATACTGGAGAGTGTAGAGAAAAGGGAACCTTCTTACATTGTTGGTGGGAATGTAAACTGGTATGATAGTGGAGAACAATCTGGAGGTTCCTTAAAAAACTGAATATAGAACTACCATATGATCCAGCAATCCCACTCCTGGGCATATATCTAGAGAAAACCATAATTTGAAGATATATGCACCCCAGTGTTTATTGCAACACTATTTACAATAATCAGGACATGCAAGCAGCCTAAAGGTCCATCAGCAGAGGAATGGATAAAGAAGATGCAGAACTTATATACAATAGAATACTACTCAGTCATAAAACAAAACAAAACAAAATAATTCCATTTGCAGCAACATGCATGGACCTAGAGGTTGTCATACTGAGTGAAGTAAGTCAGAGAAAGACGAATATCATGTGACATCACTTTATATATGGAATCAAAAATATGGTTCAAGTTAACTTATTTATATGACAGAAATAGAGTCACAAGTGTGGCAAACAAACTTATGGTTCCCAGGGTGCAAAAGTGGGGATGGCCAAGTTGGGAAAGACTTATACACATTTTTACATATAAAACAGGTAACTAACAAAGACCTACTGTATAGCACAGGTAACTCTACTCAGTGCTCTATAATGACCTATATGGGCTGTGCTTATGCTCAGTTGTGTTCAACTTTTTTGTGACCTCTCTGGACTGTAGCCCACCAGGATCCTCAGACTATGGGATTTTCCAGGCAAGAATATTGAGTGGCTTGTCATTTCCTCCTCCAGGGGATCTTCCCGACACAGGGATTGAATCCATGGCTCCTGTGTCTCCTGCATTGCAGGCTGATTATTCCCCCACTGAGCCATTGGGAAAGTCCAAGCTATATGGGAAAAGCATCTAAAAAAGAGTATATATATATATATTATATATATATATATATATATTATATATATATATATATATATATATATACATGTATAACTGATTACTATACACCTGAAACTAACACAACATTGAAAATCAACTGTATTCTGTCTGCATTTTGACTTGGCCTCGCAGACTGAACCCTTAATGCTTACTACGAATTATTGCAGGACTTATGAATAATAAACTCATCTACTAAAAAGAGAAAAAGAAGGGGAAAAGGGGGGAAAAAGTAGAGAAAGCTCTGTCATACTTGCCTCCCGGGGCTGTTGTGAGCCTCAGGATCACAGATGTCAGAGCATTTTGTCATTTGTAAAGCATGCCTCTGTCCATCCAGGAGGCATCCGAGTGACAGTCACGGTGTGGTCCGCCCCCTTTGTCCCGCTGTGCAAAGGAATCACAGAGGGGGATTGCTTGGCTTGGGCACACAGAGCAATGCTGGTGGCCAGGCTGAGGTCAGAGGCTGTAGCTCTAAAGTCATTTATTTTCTGCTCATCCTCCTCGTGTGTTTTTAACCTGACTCCCAACACTATAGTTTTCTCTTAATCGTTTTTAACTTCATATTCATGAGATCTAAGAGTGTCCCATTGTTCTAATAGACCATTATTTATCTGTTCTGCCTTGACAGGGGTTTGGGTTGTTTCTGTCTTGGGTACTAATGCAGTTACTGTGGCTGTGAACATTCTTGACAGTGTTTTGGGGGAACATACACACACATTTCTATTTGATACATACTTCGGAGTAGAATTGCTAGGTATTAGAATCTTCGTCTCTTTAGCTTTAGTAAATACTGCCAAAGAGTTTTCCAAAGTTACGGAACTAAGAATCTCATTATCAGTTTATGAGAGTTCTTATTGCATCACATGCTTGCTGACCCTTGGTAGTCTCCAGCTCTTTCCCTCTAGCCATTTTGGTGGGTGTGAAGAGGTAGCTGGTTGGGGTTTTTTGTTTGTTTTGTTTTTGTTTTTTGGCTGGTTAGTTTTAATTTGATTTTCTCTGGTGACTAATGAAATCAAGCATCCTTTTATGTTTTCTATCCATCCTATATGTGTATAGATCCTTTTACGTAAAATGTTTACTCAAATCTTCTGCTCATTTTTCTCTTAGGCCTTTTCCTTGATTGATCAGTGGGAGTTTTAGGCTTTTGTTTTATGTATATTCTGGATACAAATCTTTGTTGGTTCTGTGCCTTACAAATCTTTGTCCCATTGCAAACATCTCTCACTTTCTTACAGTTGTTCTTGATAAACACAAGTTCTTTAACATCTCCCCACCTCAGCGCATTTTAATATTTAACACAGTTTTAAAATTCATCAGTTTCTTTCCCTTACATTTTGTACTTTTTGTGTTCTATTTAAGAAATCTTTGCCTGACCTCATTCTCGGTTTGCTCTGATGTTTAGAAAAGTTAAGATTAAACTGTCTATAAACTGCATAATAAACAGTTTGCACCAGCCTTCCTCTCTCTCCTAATGGGCAGTTAGGTCTCCTAATCCCAAACACTCCTACCCCATAAATTCACCTCCTGGGCCCGCCTGGTCTCATGAACACGTGTGCACACACTGACACCACCCTCTGGAAGAGCTAGCAGGTCAAAGTGCACGAGATCACGTGTTTAACGAGATGCTGTCAGTCTTAATGGGACCAGCCGGGGCTGGGCTCCAGCCACTCATCCTGTTAACCGCTCCACTGAGGGGCAGACAGTAATGGGAATGTGGGGGCTTTTCTGAACCTAAATGTGCAAAATTCCACTCAACTCATCAGCGTCTTTAAGGTCTCAGAGCAGCTCCGACATAGTTGAAAAATGAGAAAGGGCCGTGGGCTGTTCTGAGCTCATTGTCAAGCCCCGCGGCTCTGCCTTCCCTCCCTTTGTGCCCTTTGTTCCTGTCCTTTCAACATCTAAACGTTTTCTGACTTTGGACAGCACAGTTGTGCTTCTCCTCTGAGCAGATTTTCATGATTACTTGGAACAGCCGGCCTCTGTACTGAGCCCCGACACCCTCGCGAGCCGGCAAGGGGACCCTTAACCATCACCCTGCTCAAGGTGTACCTGTGGGTCCTGGGTCAGGCCCCGGAAGGGGACGTCTCCCACTCCCCGCAGACCTTGTTGCCCTGATTGGCTCTGACATCGTGGAAGTACTGCATCTTTCAAGAGCCTTCAGTACATCTGTTCTCAATTTTCAGACCACAAGGCGAGGGTTTGGGTGCAAGGAGTTTATCTGGGAAGTGATCCCAGGAAGCCCTTGAGGGGGCAGGGGAGTGAGGGGGGAATGAGGCAAGGTGCACTGATGTGTGGGCAATAGGCCACCCCTGGGACCCTCGGAGTCTCTCACCCAGAGGACGGGTGTCTTCCGTCCCTTGTGATCGAGGTTGCTCCAGGGCCAGAGGACAGCTCCGAACAACAGGGAAGTCAAGGAGGCAGCAGGTCATGCAGACATTGTCCTGCAGGGGAGACCAAAGCAGACGGGGAGGACACTGGCCTATGCCTGCTTCAGCTATTTTGATAAATTGTCTCCTTCTGAGCAGTTTCTCGTGTCTGTTTCCCATTAATACAAATGGGAGTCTGTGCTTCTAAATGCCTATTCCTGTTTCAGCAGAATTATTTTCATTGTATATTCGTGGATGGTAAGAAATTTCTGTAGGTGCAATACTATAAGAAATCACACATGGCTCAGCAGAGCTAGAAAGCAGGTGACCTTGGGGAGGACTGAAGCTTGCTTCTTTAAGCCCAGGGTGGCCCTCAGCCTACATCGCCTGCTGGACTCTGTCTCCTGAGGTCACACAGCTGCTGCGCCAGCCTCAGCTCCAGAGCCAGCCCGCCCTGAGGAGGCTTGTTTGCTTCAGTTCTTTTCCCGTGTGCTCTGTGTGACGTGTGGGAGTCTGCCTTGTATTAATACCTTCCTGCATTGAACGTGTCTACTCGTTAAGAGCTTCCAGCCTCCAGCCTGTGCCAGAGGCCTCCTAGGCCTTCAATAGCTAGTTCAGGAACTGCTGCACTCAACCCCCATGAGATCCACCCTCCTAGGAGCAAATGCATGGGATTTTGTCGAGCTAAACGATCTGGTTGAAATGAAGCATCTATTTTTTGACATGCAGATTCATGGCCCTTCCTCCTCCCCTCCTGATCTGCATCCCAAATCCAAACCCGTCAGGGGGCCCCGCCTCTGGCCCCCTCTGTGACCTGTGTTCAGAGTTCTCGGCAGTCATGTTCCTTCCCTTGTCAGCAGCATCTGATGTGCGCGGGACTGTGGTGCCTGGTGGAAGGAGATACGTCCTGCAAGACCAAACTGGACCCTCCCCTGGATGGCACGGAGTGTGGGGCAGACAAGGTAACCCCGCTTCCCACTGCCCCTAGCAGGCAGCCAGTCCCCCATCCCCTGCGCCTTGGCACCTCTTCTGAAAAGTGTATGCCCCAGAAATGGCCTAGAGCCCACTTCAGGCTCGGAGGGACACATTCACCTCTCTCCTTTTCCTCTTATACAAGAACCATTTACTCAGTGTTTTTATCGAATTAACTCCTTTTGTTACATGTGCGAATTTACTTAAAATGTATATATCAGCAGACCGTAAAGGGAAAAACAGGATTACTCACCATGCACAAATCACTGTCATAAGATGATTTTAATGAGAACAGTGCTAGAGGTGAAGTGCACCAGCCCTCACACTGATCTTCTTTAACAGGAGAGACTGAAGTGTTAGAGGTGGTGAGGGCCAGCCGCCACAGTCTGAGGCTTCCTCTTTATTCTTACTGTAAGAACTGAAAGAGGGGCTGTGATCACGACTCTTTAATCACATCTCGTGCCCCAGGGGTTGTGCTGCATGCTTTGGGAAATTATTTTAGAGGACTGGCATTCTCTTATCCTCAGAAAGAGCCGTGGTTCTCCGACACGGCCCCAGCTTATCATCTCCAAGCACCAATCCCAAATCTGAAGTTCAAAACTACAGAGCCAGGAAATACTGCCTTCCAGGAAGAGACTCACACTAACCAGTCTGCAGAAGGTGAAGTGTCTCCATGAGCCGTGTGCATTCATCCTTCTCTGCTGGGAATTCTGAGAGCCTGCACTGGGCATATAGTGTCGTTTAGGGCAAAATCCCAACCCCAGAGCCTTAGAGGTGTCAGGTTGAATAGGAAGGAATGTTACCAGAGTTAGCAAAGGTACACACCCCGAACTAGTCTGCCTTTGTGTAAATTATAAAACAGCGGGGTGGGTGGGGGGCTTTGGGGAGCACGGTGTTTTCTCACAGGGAGAGGATCTGTTGTCGGTGAGTGAGCAGCTTTGCCGCCCTGCTGTGTTTCAGTGGTGCCGTGCGGGGGAGTGTGTGAGCAAGACGCCCATCCCGGAGCACGTGGACGGAGACTGGAGTCCCTGGGGCGCCTGGAGCATGTGCAGCCGCACGTGTGGGACGGGAGCCCGCTTCCGGCAGAGGAAATGTGACAACCCTCCGTAAGTCCCCCGCCAGCCTTCTCCAGGGTGCCTGGATCAGGTGCCCAAACCGCAGCTCTCGCTGCCTTAGCAGAGCAGAGTCCGTCTCCCACCGAGGCTTTGAGCTGAAGAAAAGTGAACCCGAAGCAAAAGTCCGGGGTGCCGGGCCTTGTGTACTTCAGATGGCATCTCAGCTCAGCAGAGCTCCCTTTGTGACCGGGGGGCAGTGAGTCCTGTGTGGAGCTGGCTCGTCTCCCTTGCGTGGGCCGTGGCAGAACCGTTTCCCGAGACAGCTGGATGACAATCTCTCCTGGCCTGCTTCGTGGCTGCCTTAGATGAGGGTCATCCCAGGGAAGCCGGCAGACCTTCAGGAAAACAGGGCTGACTTTCCAATGGGCTAAGAGCTGAACTGGGAGCAGCCTGGCTGTTAAAGAGTCACAGAGCATTTGTGGGTTCTGCTCTTGTGTATCCAAACATCTTTTACCTGTCCTGTTAGACCTGACAGAAGATAGCCTTTTAGGTTGTTTTTTTTCCCTCATAGCTTCTTATTATTGACTATGATGACACTTTGTTCACCTATGATAACCCTTGTTCACCTCTATACATTTGCTCTGAAAAACTCCAGGCTAGATTTTCTCCTCAATTGTAGCAATTCCTTTATCACAGGTTTGGCATGTTTCTTCTCTTGGAATTTCCAACTTTTAATGTTTCTTTAAATAATCTGTTTTATATCTTGAGTGCCATTAACGACGTCACATTAATGTTGAAAATTAGAAAGTTATGAATTATGACTAAAAGGAAATGCTTTATATCAACAGTTAAATCGCAGGAACGAGTGATTAGCAAACCTTTCTTGTATTTAAAATTTCTGACACCCAAGGTATATCCCAGACCAATCAAATCACAAAGTCTGGAGGTGGGGCCAAGTCAGATGTATGAATCCCTCCAGGTGATTCCAATGTCCAGCCAAGGCTGAAAACCTCTGGATTAAAGGAAAACTTATACTCACAGTTGAGGCAGTTCTGAGAACACTGTACTCTCTGGTAATGCTGTAAGAATTGGCATTACGTACCATGTCTTATTAAAATCTCTCCTTCCAGCACCTAGCAGAGTGCCTGATGCATGGTTGGTAGGTATTTAAACTTTTAGAAGTGAGTTCTTAATTAAAAGCATAGGTGGTATATTATGATTTTCCAGAGAGGCAGAACCAATAGCCATATACATATGATTTATTATCAGCTCACATGGTCCAAGAGGCTAAGAAATCCCTTGATCTGCCACCTGCAAGCTGGAGGCCCAGGTGTAATTCAGTATGAAGGCCAGAGAACCAGGGAGCACATGTGTAAATTTCACTCCAGGGGCAGGAGAACATGGGAGTAGACATGCCAGCTCAAACAGTGAGGGCTTTTGTTCTCATCAGGCCCTCAGTTGGTTGGGCGATGCCCACCCACACTGGGGAGGGCATCTGCTCTAGGAATCCCCTGATCCAAACGTGCATCTCACCCAGAAGTACATTCACAGACACTCCCAGGACTAGTTTTTAGTCTTGGCACCCCATGGCCAGTCAAGTTGGTTTATAAAATTAGCCATCATAGGTGGGCAGATGATTAGAAAAGCTATTTAGCTAGGTGGTGAGAAATTAATAGTGGTTTCTGTTTTTCCGTTGCTCTGTGATCATGTTAAAATAGTTCTACCTCTGGCCCAGAAGAAGAGAGCTCTGGGTTTGGAATCATGGTGTGGAGATTTGGGCCTGGTTTGGTTGGTTATTGGTCCTGTGACCTCAAGACGGATCCTTCTCTCTCTGGGTCTCAGTTTCCTCCATGAGAGGAAGTAGAGTATAGCAGGTATAGTAGGTACAGTAGGAGGAGCTAGACTTCAAATCTCAGGGCCACTTTTTATAGCAACATGTGCTTATTTATCTAAAAATTGGAGCAATCCATGGGTATCCACAAGGAGTACATGGTCTATTATTTAATTCATGACCCCTCTTGATGTTAGCCCTAAGAGAAGAGCAGGGGCAAGACCACGTGCCCTGCCTCCTCTCTTGCTCTTTTGAGGCTCAGAGGAGGAAAGGCTTTGTTAACTGCAGAGCACAGTTTGCAAAGGCTTGGCTGTCGTGGGTGTCCCATGTTTCTGATTGGAGCTCAGGTGCCCTGATCAAAAACTACTCTCCTTTGGCACATTATGTGCTTCATCTCAGGTCAGTTGACACCAAATAAATGTCATAGTAGAGGAGTATCTGACTCCTTAAATACCTCTGAAAGGACTCTATGTCCCAACAATACAATTGCGTTTAGCATCTGACTCTTTAAATACCTCTGAAAGGACTCTATGTCCCAACAATACAGTTGCGTTTAGGTGCAAGCTCTGTTGCAAGAATAAGATGTTATTTTGAGCATGTGTGCTAAATTGCTTTAGTCATACCAACCATTTGTGACCCCATGGACTATAGCCCACCAGGCTCCTCTGTCCATGGAATTCTCCAGGCAAGAATACTGGAGTGGGTTGCCGTGCCCTCCTCCAGATCTTCCCAGCCCAGGGTCTGGACCTGCATCTCTTAAGTCTCCTGCACTGGCACGCAGATTCTTTACCACTAGTGCCACCTGGAAGCCCAAGATGTTACTAATGCTGACTAATTGTGTTAGGCACAACTTTCATGGGACCAGATTTTGTATTTTGTGAAGATGATGTTGGCTAAGGTGCCCACAAGCTTCGTCCCCACCCCTGATGCTTTCTCTGCTCTGGGGCACTCCAGGGGCATTTTGTGTTGCCCCCACGTGTCCAGGGAAGCTGATATCTGGTGAGGGCCCCTTTGTGCCCTGTTTTTATCTTAGTCCCACCAACCACAGTCCCTTGGTTTTTCTCCTGGACACCTCAAACTTAACACTTCCTAAACTCCCTTCTCCCTTCCCCCTAGCTCCCCTCCCAGCCCACGCCCCCCTCAGTAAATAGCATCCCCAGCTGTTGCATAGCCTGAGCTCAAAGCCCCAAGTGCCTGTGTGTCCCCTCATCCCTCCTCTTCCTCCTCCGCATCTGACTGTGATAAGAACAGGGCGCACGGAGTCTCACCAGGTGCCAGCCTCCCTTCTAGGCATTTGCACGTAGTAAATCACCTAAAGCTGCCAAAAGAGAGAGGCATTCTTTTTTGCCCCCATTGTACATGTTAAAAACTGAATCATGTGGAAGTTAGGTGACTTGCCCCAGGTCACACAGCTGGGCAACGGCAGGTCAGGTTTGGACCCAGCAGCAATGTTCCAGGGTCTTTTCAAACCATCAGCATCAGACTCCCTGTTTCCCCTGTGCTCCCCATCCCCAGACTCATTCTCCACAGAAAGCCAGAGACATCCATTCTCTTGTAAAGCCGATTACAATCTCTTCTTGCTTCAGCCCTCCTGGTCACTCCCCACCGCACAAAGGAGCACAGAATGAAATCCGTGCTCTTCCCCATGGTCCTGGTATTATTTCCTGTGGCTGCTATAATAAATTACCAGCACCTGGTGTCTGAAAACAACACAAATTTATACTCTCCAAGTTCTGGAAGCCAGGAGTTTGAAATCGAAGTGTCAGCAAGGTTGATTCCTTCTTGAAAGTCTGAAGGAGAAGCCTTCGCTGGCCCATCAGCCACCCCACCCCTCCCCTGGCAGCTGCCAGCCTTCTCTGCCCGGCAGACACACCGCTGCACCCCTGCTTCAGGGAGGCATCTTCTCTGTACGTCTTTTCACCTTCTCTTTTCTTCTCAGGACACTAGCCGTGGGGTTTCGGCCCACACTAATCCAGGGCTATCTCATGATTCAGAGATCCTGATGATACCCATCAAGACCCTTTTCCCAGATAAGGTTGCATCTGTAGAGCCTGGGTGGGTTTGTCTTTGTAGGAGAAGGTGCCTCCCTGTTCAGCCCTCCTTTCTGTGTTCAGACACCAGCCCCAACCCCCACCCCTCAGTCAGTGCCCCTTCCCTCCTCCTGGCTCCCTCTGCCCTCTTTGTGTCTTTCTCTTTAGACTGGCCTCCTCTTCTGACCACTGTGCCGGAGGCGAGGGTGCCTGCTCTGCACACTCCCCCGTACCCTTCCCTCACTTTACAGGTATTACAATTTGTATGCATTTGCTCCCTTGTTTTCCTGCGCCCTTCCCCGCTGGCCTTTCAGCTGTGGGGCCCCATCCTCATCCTGTGCCTGCAGCAGACCAGCTCTCCCTAGTGTGTGCTTGAGCACCTTACTGTCTGGGTGCGTGCTTGCTGAGAAACAGTGGCTTTTCTGATCTTCTAGTACTGCAAGACCACACGCCTAATCTTGTCTTCCCCACAAAACACAAGGGTTATTGTGAATTATTGGTCAGAAAAGAGGATCACCAGGTAGGCCCCTTCCCTTGTACCATCTGGCGTCACTGAGGCCCAGGGGCTGTGAACAGCCAGGAGTGGGGTCCAGGTGTCCCTGGACCCAGGGGCCATCTTCTTCCGGCCTGCCCTCCCAGTGAGACCGTGTCACAGCTGAGGCGCTCAGAGCCCTCTCGAGAGCAAGCTCCAAACATAATCCAGCCTTGTTTACTCCAAGTGAGAGAAACAACATGTTTTTGCTCCTCTAAGAGCTACGCCTTGGTAGCCAGTGCGGTCTTGAACAATGACAGTGTGGCTCCATCTCCTGTTCTGAGCAGAAGGGACAGGCTCTTTGTCCCCTGGAGTTTTCTGCAGGGTTTTCCACCTTCGTAGAGCCACCCAGGTGAACGGGAGGGGAAGGGACCAGCCTCGGGGGTGGCTTCGCAGCAGTCCTGGGTGCTTCCCGGGAGAAGCAGGAGCAGCGAGGGTTTGCTCAAGTCCAGGCAGCAGCTGTCAGCCTGTTTTTGCAGAATGGCCTGAGGTGGTGATTGTTACAAAGCACAGCTGATGGCGGCCCTGAGCCAAGCTCTGACCAAAACAGCGTCCTCTCCCCGGCTCACTCCTTAAATCACCATGCTCACTGCCTTGAGATCTCCCAAGGATGTCCAAATCTCATTGCTATGTGCATCTCAGACTTGGAGTGCTCCCACCACTCTCTCCCCACCCCCTTCACTTTATATTCCTGGCACCTTTCCCATCTTCCGCAGCTGGTTTATTCACTGTCCAAAATACTGGCAAAAGAGTCCCCCCATTTTTTCTCTAAGTCTTGGTCTTTACAGCTATTGGAATTTTTATTTCTTGCCAACTGACATCAAGGCTTTGGGGACCATCTGTGGTTTTCATCCAGCTTCCTAAACTTGTCCTTTCGTGCATTAATTTGTGTTGCTGTTAGTGCCAAGACTACGAGGCAGAGAGCTCATCTCTGATGTGAATTCTGGTACCCCATTAAGACGCTTGTGTGGGGGTGAGGGCTGAGGAGTAGGGTAAAGAGAAAAGGCTCTGCACAAAAAGGCTAGGGATGTGAGTGGATCTTAGAAGCAGGGATGCGTCAGGGTTCGCCATGCAGAATCCACCCCCGAGCATCAGAACGGAAAACAGCCTGCCTCCTAAGACCCAGAGGAGTGAAGGTATGTGCCTGTAATGGCTTTTTGCTTCCACAGTGAAACCCCTGTACGTGTGCTTTTACCTGGTGTTCACTGCGACAGTTTTTAAAAGTCCCAGTTTTATTCACTTGAGCCTAAATTACATGTGTTACTTGGCACCTTTCAGAGGTGGCCTTAACACTAGGACGGCAGCTGCCCTGGGTGAGGGGCGTTGGCAGCCCTGTGGCACTTTGAAACCCTACCCTGCTTGCTTCTTGGAGCTTTTGGTGCAAGACCAGGAGTGAAGCTGATGACGCCACCGTGTCTCTGGGTGCCAAGTGGGTGTCAGCCACTGCGGTGACTTTGTCTCTTCATCTACCTTCATTCAGTCGAGCAGAGCAGAAAGCCAAAACTTGCCTCCGCCCAGCTGCTGCTTGCTTTTCCTTCCACTTGAATGCTGTGTCACTCGAGGGAAGGGCACACCTGCCCCCTGCAACTCTGGTCATCTGAGCAGCCTTTCGGCCTCCCCTGCTCTGCTCTGGGTCTACCTGAGGCCCCTGGGACCCACCTGCAGGAGCCGGGCCTGCCCTCACAGGAGCTCCGAAGGACTCAGCTTTCGCTTCGCTTTCCAGTTTCTCCCCCCAGGCATCTCTACCTTGTGCTTTTCCCTGTTTTAAACGTCTTTCTGATCATGTAATGTGCAGAAAGGGCGTCTACCCTGAGTGCGTGGCTCCCAGCACAGCCCCACTCGCCGTGGTGGAGCGCGCGTGCTGGGTGCGTGTGGGTCCATTGACTCGCGGTGCACATGTGAGTGGCTGAGGGCCTGGTTTGCGGAGTGGCTGTGCTGTCCCCCTGCCCGGGGCAGCGGTGGCCTCCACCGCCTGCAGCCTCCCCAGTGCTCTCCGTTCTGATCGGTGTGTAGCGGAGTGTCAGTGACGTTGTCCTGTGCGTCCCCTTCGTAAGCACTCAGGCTGAGCGTCTGATTGTGTCTGTAACTGCCACTTGGATATCCATTCCTGTGACCTCCCTGTTCCAGTCGTTTGGGTTTATGTCTAAATTCCTACTTTGTTCATGTTTGTAAAGTCCTGATAGAGTACAAATAGACATTGGGGATTGATATCGGAGAATCATCTTGAAAATCCATCACACCCCTAAAGCCCGTTTCAGTGAGTCAGGCTGGCCTTCCTGGCCCCACAACAGCCAGTGGCTGGCCCCCTTCCCCAGCCTGCTCCTGCTGCCACCAGGAGCGCTTGTGAGTCACACTTTGTTATCTCCACCTCTTACTTCCCTGCTGAGAAGTTGTTGAATACATTGGAGCTTCGGTTTCCTCATCTGAAGGATGCAGTCAGGACCCCCCATCTGATTCTTTCTGCCAACTTAATGAGGTAATGAGTATCAAGAGGGGCAGAGCATGTGCCCTCCGGCATATTAGCATTTGATCACACTGGATGTGAAAGTGCCTCTGTCCTTACCTATGTCCTTAAGGATGAGATTTCAACGTGCTGCTGCCTCCCCTTCCATTGACATGAATCTTCACGGAGTCTTCCTTCCAGCCCCTGTGGGAAAGACTGAGTATGGACAACTATTCTACCACAAGTGTTAACCATCTTCCATTTTAGCCATGTCCAGCTTGGTTTCTATTGTTTTAGCCTTCCTGGGTGCTTTTTATTTTATCTACATTGCATGGCTCAGGGTAAATAAGAACCCCAGCCCTCTGCTCCTCAGACTTTGGGAGGGTTATCTCTCCTGCCTGTGTTTACAGGTCCAATACAGCATCTCCTGAAGGCCCTGTGTCCATACAACTCAAATGTGATCCACTCACCTGTGTGACTTCCTTGGTAAAGCTGGTCCCTCCTTCTAGTCCTACCCCAGAACTTCTGTTCGTAAGCTCCTGTGGACCTTCTCATCAGACATGCCCTCCCTCCCCAAAGATTCTCCTGCATCGTCTTCATGGCATGTATGGAGGGCCTCGTTCTGTGGTCTCAGCACCACTGTGTACCCAGGAGGCCCTCACTGGTGTCACAGTAACCCTCAGATGGCCTGTATTATTGACACCATCTTAAAGAGTGAGTCAGCTGAGTGCAGAGTCCTGCAACAGATCAACATCCAAAACTCGAATGATGTGGGTAGCAATCCTGCTTGTGGATTGCTTCTTCCTTTTCCCATGTTGTTCAAAATAGTGACCAAAAGGAAAACTGAAATAAACTAAATCCTTTAGTCATTTTTCTGAACAGGAAAGGCTTAGTATAAAAAAAAAACCATTAACTGTAACAGGTGGTTGGAGTATAGGGGAATTAGCTGCTAAGAGGTAAAGAACTCTAAAACACAGAAAGAGTAGATATAGCAAGCAGCCACTATCTTCAGGTCTGAGGCAGGGCACCCAAGGGTGGAACAAGTATGGATGAGGGTACCCACCTCACACACACACCCAGGGCTGAAATTCCTTGGACTTGTTGGAGAGCATACACCCAGGGCCCACTGGATGAGGGAGAGGTTGGCAGAGGTGCTACACTGGTAGAACTCTCTGGAAAGTCGAACTTAGGGGTGTCAGAGAAAACTGTCCAAAGGTGAAACTGCATGTGATACCAGACCGAGAATTTTCCCAAAGTGTGGTGTGCTTGGAAGCTGCCTAGAGGAAGGTGGGCATCACGGACCAGTAGGAGCCTGCTGAGAGAAACAACATACCAGAGTCAGAGACAAAGCCTGTCCCTCCTCTAGTGTGTTGTTTTTCAGTTGCTCAGTCATGTCCAACTCTTTGCAACCTCATGTTCTGCAGGATGTCAGGCATCCCTGTCCTTCAGCATCTCTCAGAGCTTGCTCAACCTCATGTCCAGTGAGTCAGTGATGCCATGTAGCCATCTCATCCTCTGTTGTCCTCTTCTCCTCCTGCCTTCAGTCTTTCCCAACATCAGAGTCTTTTCTAATGAGTCAGCTCTTCACATCAGGTGGCCAAAGTATTGGAGCTACAGCTTCAGCATCAGTCCTTCCAGTGAATATTCAGGACTGATTTCCTTTAGGAAGGACTGGTTGGATCACCTTGTAATTGAAGGGATTCTTAAGAGTCTTTTCCAACACCACAGTTCAAAAGCATCAATTCTTCAGTGCTGAGCCTTCTTTATAGTTCAACTCTCACATCCATACATGGCTACTGGATAATTCATAGCTCTAACCAGATGGACCTTTATCAGCAAAGTAAGTCTCTGCTTTTAAATACTGTCTAGGTTTGTCTAGGGCTTCCCTTATGGCTCAGCTGGTAAAGAATCCACCTGCAGGAGACCTGGGTTCAATCCCTGGGTTGGCAAAATCTCCTAGTGAAGGGAAAGGCTACCCACTTCAGTATTCTGGCCTGGAGAATTCCATGGACTGTATGGGGCCTCAAAGAGTCAGACACAGCTGAGCAACTTTCACTTTTACTTCTAGGTTTGCCATAGCTTTTCTTCCAAGGAGCAAGCGTCTTTTAATTTCATGGCTGCAGTCACCATCTGCAGTGATTTTGGAGCCTAAGAAAATAAAATCTGTCACTGTTTCCATTGTTTCCTCATCTATTTGCCATGAAGTGATGGGATCGGATGCCATGATCTTCATTTTTTGAATATTGAGTTTTAAGCCAGGCTTTTCACTCTCTCCTTTCACTTTTATCAAGAGGCTCTTTAGTTCTTCTTCACTTTCTTCTGTAAGGGTGGTGTCATTTGCATATCTGAGGTTATTGATATGTCCCCCGAAAATCTTGATTCCAGCTTATGCTTCATCCAGCCCTTCATTCTGCATGATGTACTCTGCATATAAGTTAAATAAGCAGAGTGACAATATATAGTATTGATATACTCCTTTCCCAATTTGGAACCAGTCTGTTGTTCCATGTCCAGTTCTGACTGTTGCTTCTTGACCTGCATACAGATTCTCAGGAGGTAGGTAAGATGGAAAATTCTCTTTAAGAATTTTCCAGTCTGTTGTGATCCCCACAGTCACCGGCTTTGGTGTAGTCAATGAACAGAAGTAGATGTTTTTCTACTGTCTCTCTATCATAAAGCTGGTTCTGACAAAGCTTAGCATCATGCCATCTTGAGAGCTCCAGTTGTTCATACAGCTTTAATTGTTCATTTGGCTTTGAGTTACCATCTTGTGGTCCTTTCATTTGAACTTGAAGCATTTCTTGTGGGGCATGTCTGATGATAAAAAAAAAAAAAAGAAACTTCCTCAATTTTTGTTTATCTGGGAGTATCTTAATTTTCTCCCTCATTTTTGAATGAAAGTTTTGCTGGGTACAGAACTCTAAAGTTGCTAGATTTTTTCTTTGAGAACTTTGAATGTATCAACCCACTGACTTATTCCCTCCGGGGTTTCTGATTAAAAATCGACTTGTAATTTATTGAGGATCTCTTGTCTGGGATATGTTGCTTCTCTTTTGCTGCTTTCCAGATTCTCTTATTGTCCTTTAACAGTTTAATTATAGTGTATCTCAGAGAATTTATCCTATTTGAATTATAGATTCATGTCTTCAAATTAGGAAACTTTTCAGCCGTTATTTCTCCAAATAATCTCTCCACTCCTTTTTCTCCTTCTGAGAGTCCCTTAATGTGTATATTTGTCCCCTTACTGGTTTCCCACAGAGCCTCTCTGCTTACTTTTCTTCATTTTTTTTTTCTTTTCATTCCCCAGACTCAATATTTCAATTCACAGGACAAATATATTACCTGATTTTTTTCTCCCACCCCTTCAAATCTTCTTTTGAACCCATCTAGTAAATTTTTCATTTCAGTTATTCTACTTCTCAACTTCAGAGTTCTTATCTCAGGATTTTGTTTCCTCTTTGTAACTTCTGTCTCTTTATTGACATTCTCACTTTTTCATATATCATTCTCTATCTTAGTCTGTATACCTTTAGCACTTTGAGCATCTTAAAGATCATTATTTTATCATCTTTGTCTAATAAGTCCAACCTCTGGGCTTCCTTGGATACAGTTTATACTAATGTATTTTGTTCCTTTGAATAGTCCATGGTTTTGTTCCTTTGTATGACTTCTGACTGTTTTATTGAAAACTGGACATTTGAATCTTATATTACCGCTAGAAATCAGCCTTTTCTCTTTCTTCCCAGATTTGCCATTTCTTTCCTCTTGAAAAGTTTCTCTGTGCTGGGATCAACCTGAAGAAGTGTAAGGTCTTTTCTGGCCTTTTCTGAGCCTTCATCTTTCCCTGAGCTTACCTAGTGGCTTTCTAAATATTCCCATATGTGCAGTTGCTTCTGAATTGACTCATCCTTAAATATCTGGCTCCCAAAAGGAGAAAAAGAATTTTTTTTAATGTATTGCTCATTGAAAACCCCTCTGGTATCGGCTGCAACAGTGGTGGCCAGCCCCTATGCTTGTACCTCAGAAATCAGAAGCAGCACTGTGCAGTCAGAACACCGCACTCTGATATTTGGAGGACAAGACCCTTATGGTCCACACTGACTTCAGCAAGTCGCACCAGAAATGCAGGCACAGCTATTTGCTGTGTGACTGGGACATGGAGGATAGGTAGCCCCTATCACACTCAAGATTGAAATTGACCAAAATTAACCATAACTTACCAGCCAAGCTTTTTCTTGGAGGTTACAAGCTTTCCAATAGACTCCAGAGTTTCAAAATAGTTATTTCAGTCAATTTTTGCCAATTACAGTTGTTGTCTGGGTGAAGAGATAGATTTTTGCTGCTTCCCACTCCGCTGTCTTCCCTGACATTGCTTTGTATTTTGGTCCTTTTAAGATAAATTAGTTCAATTTATATAGACCAGTTCAGTTCAGTCGCTCAGTGACCCCATGAACTGCACGCCAGGCCTCCCTGTCCATCACCAACTTCCTGAGTTTACTCAAGCTCATGTCCATTGTGTTGGTGATGCCATCCAACCATCTCATCCTCTGTCATCCCCTTCTCCTCCTGCCTTCAATCTAATTCAGTCTAACTACTGTTTATTACAGACCAGCCTGTGTGAGATTCTCAGCTGAAGACTGCAGAGGAGTAAGAGGAAAAGGGAACTCAGTTCACCATTTCACAAGGTTCATGATAAGCTGCATAGCAGAGACCCAAGCAGGGTCAGGAGAGGTTCCAAGAAAAAAAGAAAAATAGGCTACAGAATGGAAGTAGCCTTAAGAATTGGCAAAGAGTTAGAGATGGGGGAGTGGGGAACATGGGGCACAGTGAGCCAGGAGGGAGCTGAAAGCAGATTTCCCTGTAAGAGAAGATCGGACATGGAGAAGAAACAAGATAAACAGAATTCTGGAGGGAAGCACCCTGAGGCACATGTGGTATTGCATGGGCTGCCCCCTCCCAGGCCCACATGGTACCAGATCCAGGAGCTCTCTTCTGTCACATCTGATCTCCTCTCCACGTACCTGCTGTGAGGCAGGTAGGTAGTTGGTATATGAGGGTCAGTCAGACATAAATCTGGAAAAATCAACTGATGAAGGAAACTAAAATGAAGCTTAATTGCAATTCCAGAAGTTAATTACATGATGTGTACAAATGTTGGTCCACACCCTAAGGAAGGTATATAAAAAATGTAGCTTTTATTTTTTTAGCAGCCAACCTAATTTGTTTCTTAACTCCATTCTAGTCCATGTTGGATTCCTAATCACTTCAAGAGTTTTTGCTCCATTTTTACTGAGTTTGCATCTAAGTTCGGTTGAGGATAAATCTGGTTACTGTGGTGTTTGGTTTATTCATCTGTAGGGTGTTGTAACAACCCTCTAACTGGTGGCATAAATAACAGAGATTTATCCTCCCAGTTCTGAAGGCTAGAAGTCCAAGATCAAGGTTTGGAAGACTTGGCTCCTTCTGAGGGTAGTAAGGGAGAATCTAGTGGTTTACTGGCAATCTTTGGCATTCCATAGAGTGTAGAGACATCACCCTCATCTCCATCTTCATTTTTACATGGCATTCTCTTTGTGGATGTCTGTCTCCAGATTGCCCCCTTTTTATAATAATACCAGTCATACTGAATTAGGACCTCATTCTACTCTAGTATGATCACATCTTAACTAATTATGTCTGCAGTGGTCCTATTTTCAAGTATTCTGATGCTCTGAGGGTTAAGACTGCAGCACATGAATTTTAGAAAGGACACAGTCCACCCCACACCTTCTTACCCTAGAGCATCTCTGCCTTCTGGTCCCAGCCATGGGATGCGCAGCTCACGTGTTGCAGAAAAGATGTCCTTCCTGCAGATCTCCATGACTCATCAAGGCAAGCCCCTCTCTGTTCCTTCCACACCATGGTTTGTGGCACAGAAATACGTTCGTCTACTCACACTTGGGCCTAGGGTTTGTGGGGAGGTGGTCTGAGGTCCACCTACCTAAACATGCCGTGTAGTCATTTTCCCTGAGCTCTCGCTGCCTCCCTGGTACTCTGGGCAGGACGAAGAACAAAGGATCTCTGTCTTCTCAGATCTCAAAAGCCTTAGAGAGGTTTTACTCTTCCCTATTGAAAAGTTCCTCTGTGCTGGGGATCAGCCTGAAGAAGTGCGAGGTCTCGTCTGGTCTTTAAGATCAAAACTCAGAACCCTCTGTGGAGCCACTAGCATATGTTATATGTCAAGGCTGCCTCCACTTCAGGGCAAGAGAGATGTTGCCTGGTGTGTTTGAGGTGGGCATGGAGGAATGAACACACCTTCCCTCCTATTGCAGGTGTTTCCTCAAACACGTTTACGTAGACCATGGGCTGGCTAGCTATGGCCTACAGGCCAAGTCTGGCCCACCACTGGGTTTTGTAAATAAAGTTTTATTGGCGCATGGCCACACCCTTTTGTTTATACATTGTCTTTGGCCACTTTTGTGCTATAGTGGCGGGGTCGAGTACTTGCATGGTCCATAAATCCAAAAAAAATTGACCGTCTGGCCCTTTGCAGAGAATTTGTGGGTTCCTGGTATAGATTATTGTGACACAATAGCCTAAAGAATTTTGCCATCTTCTACTGTCATATCTCTTCTGTAAGGCAGTGATCACAGGGTGGTCTTAGAGTGTGAAGACAAGAAATGGCAAAGAGAAGGAAAGAAATATTCAAAATGAAATGGTTAGGGTGTCAAAATGTCACCTTGCTAATAGGTGTGTATAGCTTGTGAAAAGTCATTGAGCCGAGCAGCTGTGATTTGTGCTATTTCAGTAAGAAAGTGCCCCAGGGGATGGGGAGAGAGTCTCACCCCATCACAATGTTCTTGGTGAAAGGTTGTTGCTGAACCATGAAAAGATGCCAGGATTCTTGGCCTCCGGAGGAGAATTCAATCCAGGGCCAGAGATGAGATTTGATCGCTCAGAGCTTTTGTGTAATAAAGTTTTATTAAAGTATAAAGGAGACAGAGAAAGCTTCTGATATAGGCATCAGAAGCGGGCAGAAAGAGTACCCCCTTGCTAGTGTTAGCAATGGAGTTATATATTCTCCAGTTAGTTATTACAGTGAATCAAAAGAATGCCTGGTGGTTGTAAAGACCTCACTAGACCTACTCCCACAATTTACATTTTAAGATAACAGGATTAGCCAGAAGGTGGTTCCAGAGACTGTCCTCAAGTTGGATGCATTATTGTTATATAATCCTAAGGAATGTAGAGGGGAAAGAGAAAAAAACAGTTTGTCCTTTCTTCCTCCTTCAGAATTCCAGGCCCCTCTCTCCTTGGGGACCCCTGGACTTATTATCAATCTGTTGCAGGAAGGGGGACCCCTTCCTGGGCCCGAAGCTGGGCTCTTGTCTAACACTCGGAAATGAATTGTCCGAGGAGACACATGTGCTGACAAAGCAAGAGATTTTATTGGGAAGGGCACCCGGGTGGAGAGCAGCAGGGTAAGGGAACCCAGGAGAACTGCTCTGCAGCATAGCTCACAGTCGTGGGTTTTATGGTGATGGGATTAGTTTCTCAGTAGTCTTTGGCCAATCATTCTAATTCAGAGTCTTTCCTGGTGGTGCACGCATAGCTCAGCCAAGATGGATGCTAGCGAGAGGAATTCTGGGAAGTGGATGGACACACGGTGTCTCCTGTAGACCTTTCCCGAACTCATCTGGTTGGTGGTGGCTTATTAGTTCCTCATTCCTTATCAGGATCTCCTATAAAACAAATCATGCAAATGGTTGCCATGGTGCCTGGCCAGGGTGGGTGGTTTCAATCAGTGTGCTTCCCCTAACAAATCTGCCTAGGAATTAACTCTCTCATTCCCTCCTTTTCTTTTAGGAGAATTATGTTGCCAAGGGAAAGGGGTGTCGTTTTCATTCCATAACTACTTCCTGCTGTTTAGAGGCAAGGTCCCTAAATTGTTGAGGCAACATATTCTCCTAACTTTCATACTGAGGGTCTCTGATCCAGGGGCCCCAAGTAATAGTTGGAGGAGGCTATGGCACTCGCAGGAGCTTGGACAACCATTTGTAGATTAAAAGCTTTTAGACGGTTAGAAAACCCCATTATACAGTTATAGACATAAGGCAAAATAGTCATTAAACCAAGTTAAAATCAAAATGAAAAGTCACATTATGTCCATAGTTACATCAGTCCATCTTAAGGTTGTTAGATGTCATCAGTTTAAGAAGAGGCATCATATGTGATTGCTGAAGGTATTTGCAGACTTGGAGAAAGTCTTTTCCTCCATGCGGAGATGTCCATCACAGGAAGCCTTCCACTGATGAAGAGGGGAGCACTCTGCAGACCCAGCAGTTAGACCCATTATGAAATGCAGCATAGGCGTGAGCCCAGGACAGAAGGCATTGTCTTGAGGATCAAATGGCAGACTCAGGATTTTTGAAGTCAGCAAAAGTAGGCTCACATAGATTATCAGGCCCATCTGAAAAGTACAAAGTCAGAGCATAGAAAGTGAAGACATAAAATGAAGTCACTTAGTTCTGGTCAGGGTGCCACCTCTTAACTCGAGTGTGATATACCCACCAATCAATTCCTGGCACTTTGACAGCTGTGGGAGAAGAAAGAATAACCTGGTAAGGGCCTCCCCAGAGGGGCTCAAGGGATGGGCCCCCAGACCCCAGTGTTTTTATGAGAACCTTGGTTCCTGGCTCAAACAGAGGCTTGCTTGATTCAGAGGCGGGGTCAGGAGTTGTCTCCTGAATTCTGTTAATGCCTGTTGAAAAGCTGAGAGCTGAGTAACATAACTAGATAATTCCAAGGCTTCAGGGTCTATAACAATGTGCATAAGAAAGGCCTTCCATAGATACATTCAAAGGGACAGTCCCTCCTTTTTTGGGACAGTTTGAGCCCTCATTAAAGCTATGGGTAGGACTTTAAACCGATTGTCCTGTGTCTCTTGAGTTAATTTGCACAGATGTCTTTTGATAATGTCATTAGCTTTTTCAACGTTTCCTGAGGGTTGGGGTCTCCAGGAGCAGTGTAAGTGGCATTCTATTCCTAGAGCTTAGACACCCCCTGAGTTACAGCAGCTTTAAAGGCGGAGCCCTTGTCACTCCGAAGGCTCCGTGGCAGCCCAGACCTGGGGATAATTTCGTGGATGAAAATCCTTATAACCTCTTTATCCTGTTCGCTATGACAGGGAAAAGCCTCAATCTATCCCGTAAAAGTATCTACGCAGACTTGTAAGCAAGAATACCCATTAGCTTTTGGCATGTGAGTAAAATCAATTTCCCAGTCCTCTCCAGGATCTTTTCCACTCCATTGTAATCCAGGTTTTGCTAGTTTTTCAGTCTTTGCGTTATTTTTCTGACAAACTTCACATCTTTTGATAATATCCTTTAAAGTTTTCACTACATTTTTACCTTCAAACAAATGAGAAGCCATCTGGTAAGTACTCTCTGCACCCAAATGAAAACTCTGGTGTAAACCCTTAAGAATTTTCCATCGAGCATTTTGAGGAATTATTAATCGTCCATCCTCGGACTGTAACCATCCTTTATCAGTAATTTTTGCTCCTCTTTTCTCATATCTTTCTAATTCTTCCTCAGTATATTGTGGTTTTTCCTGACCCACAGGACCTGTCCAGATCAAAGGCGCCTGCAGGGAAGGGGCTTCATAAAGTGCCGCTTTTCTGGCTTGACAGTCAGCCAGCTGATTACCTTCGGCTACGTTACTCCCATCCCTGTTGTGTCCTTTGCAATGCATAACAGCTACTTCTTTAGGACAATATATAGCAGTTAAAAGTCTCTCAATCTCTCTGAAATGCTTCATAGGTTCTCCTGTTGCTGTTTTAAACTGTGTTTCTTTCCATATTGCAGCATGAGCATGTGAAGTCAAATAAGCATACTTAGAATCAGTGTAGATATTTACCCACTGCCCTTTGCTTAACTCTAGAGCTCGGGTCAGAGCCACAAGCTCCGCTAACTGAGTACTGGTTCCCTCGGGGAGAGATTTTGCTTCTAAAACCTGTTCAGCAGTCACCACGGTGTAACCTGCTTTACGCTTTCCATCCCGATCAAAAGAACTGCCATCTGTAAATATTTCCATGTCAGGGTTGTCTAATGGGGTATCCATTAGATCTTCCTGAGCGGCATAGTTTAAAGTTAGGAATTGGGAACAATCGTGATCAGGTGTTTCATTTTCTTTCTCAGGAAGGAAAGTGGCAGGATTTAAATTTCTACAAACTTTAAGCTTAGTTACTGGTCCTTCTAACAACAATGACTGATATTTAAGAAGCCCACTGTCTGTCATCCAAATATTAACCTTAGAATTTAAGATTCCACTCACATCATGAGAAATCAATACAGTAAGATTTCGTCCATTAATTATTTTTAAAGCTTCGGGTGTTAATAAAGCCACTGCCCCAATTACTCTTAGGCAGTGGGGCCACCCACATGAAATTTCGTCTTAATCTCTGCTTAGATAAGCAATAGGTTGCTGGTGAGGCCCTCAGGGTTGTGTCAAAAGTCCCAAGGCCATGTCTTTTCTCTCAGTGACAAACAAATTCTGACCCTGTGGGCAAGCTCAAAGCGGGAGCTTGCAGGACAGCAGTCTGAAGAGCCTTTTGAGTATCTGGAGACCAAACCAGTTTGTCGGTTTGGGCCTGCTGAGCTTCAGCTATAAGTTCATATAAAGGCTGGGCAAGTTCCCCATAACTCGGAATCCAAATGCGACAGTAGCCTCTGATTTCCCCCAAATCCTCTCAATTATCTTTGGCACCCCACTCCAGTACTCTTGCCTGGAGAATCCCATGGACGGAGGAGTCTTGTAGGCTGCAGTCCATGGGGTCGCTAGGAGTCGGACACGACTGAGCGACTTCACTTTCCCTTTTCACTTTCATGCATTGGAGAGGGAAATAGCAGCCCACTCCAGTGTTCTTGCCTGGAGAATCCCAGGGACGGGGGAGCCTGGTGGGCTGCCATCTGTGGGGTGGCACAGAGTTGGACACGACTGAAGCGACTTAGCAGCAGCATAGGTAGGGGATGATTTAGTATAGCTTTAATTCTCTCGGGGCCTATGGCCCTAGTCCCTTCTGATATGATTAGGCCCAGATATCTAACAGATTGTTGACAAAGCTGAGCCTTTTCTCTTGATGCCTTGTAACCACAGCCTGCCAAAAAGTTTAAGAAATTTTCTGAGGCTCGTGAACAAGCTTCCTCTGTCTCAACACAGAGCAAAATATCATCTACATATTGTAACATCACTGCTTCAGAGCTATTAAAGTTTTGTAGATCCCATGACAAACTTTGTCCAGATAAGTGAGGACTGTCACGAAATCCCTGGGGCAAAACTGTCCAGGTTAACAGAAGCTGACTGCGTAGGGTCCTCAAAGGCAAATAGAAATTGACTTTCCTCCACCAAAGGCACTGAATAGAAGGCATCTTTTAAATCAATTACTGAGAAATATTTGGCTCATTCAGGAATTTCAGACAATAGAGTATAAGGATTAGGCACCACGGGGTGTAAAGGAACTACAGCCTCATTTATTATTCATAAATCTTGAACTAGTCTCCATTTACCATTTGATTTCTTTATACCCAAAGTAGGAGTGTTGCGTGGACTGTTACAGAGAATTAATAGTCCCTGCTCCTTTAAATTTTCAATGATGGGTTTTAACTCTTCCTTAACCTCAGGTTTCAGTGGATACTACAGGAATAGCATTTTGTGCTCAACCCACGGATTTTTCATCAGCCCATACTCTAGGATTTACATTTTGTTCAATTAAAGGGAGGTAAAGGGAAGGCTCCATATTCATGAAAACAGAGGCATGGACCTTGCTCAGTATATCCTTCCCCAAACGGAGTGAGGGAGACGCTAGCACAATCAGAAACTCGTGTGAAAATAGCACAGAATCTTCAGTTACAACTTAAATAACTGAAATAATATCTTTTGGCTCATCCAGACAGTCCCATTACGGAACCAGATCAGTAAGAAAGTGGGCCAGGGGCTTCAGTAAGCACAGAGTAAGTTGCCCAGTGTCTAAAAGGAAATTGATGGATTGACCCCCCACAGTTATTAATACTTGGGGTTCCTCAGGTGTAATTAGGATGAGAGCTTGTGTGGGGACCCCTGGGCACCTTCAGTCCTGACTGTCTTGAGAGTCCAACCCCTGAAACCTACGCCTCTCGGGGCAGTCTCTATTCCAGTGTGGTCCTTTGCAGGCTGGACTTGGAGCCAGGGGCAGCTTGGATGCCTGAGGGCAATCCCACTGGAGATGCCCCTCCTTTCCACAGTAATAGCAAGCCCATCCCTTTTCACCTGGGTCCCTCTGGGCATTTTCCTCAGGCTGTTTCAGAATGGTTCTGACAGCCAGTATGAGGGATTCTGCCTGTTCCTTTGTCTTTTTCTGCCTTTCTTTCTTTTCCTCATATTCCCTACCATAATAGACTGTCCGAGCCAGTTGTAACAGATTATCTAAAGACTGATTTGGTCCATACACCCATTTTAATAGCTTACCACGGGTATCTGGAGCCGACTGAGTAAGAAATCTATCTTTTAAGATCACTTTTCCCTCTTCACTTTCAGGATCAATCTCAGTGAATCTGCGAAGGGCTTCTCTCAGTATATCTAGGAATTTACCAGGAGCTTCCTTCTCCTCCTGTTCTAGTTTGCCAGTTTGCCATAGTTTAAAGGCTTAGCACGTGCCTGCTTGAGTCCTTCAAGAATACATCTGACAAAATGACTCTGACCCCATCTTCCTTTGGCAGTGTGATAGTCCCAGCCTGGGTTCTGTAGTTGGGACCGCCTGATTCCCAGTGGGGAGGGCAGCTATCTTGCCCTCCCTCTTCCCTACTGATTCATTACCAAGCCATTCATCTCCATAAGCAATCACTTTTCCCAAAACTCTACTTTGAGTTGGGAGTCAGTGTTTGTCCCAAGATACGCATCACATCCTTCCAAGTAAGGTCATAAAGCAGAGTAACACCTTTAAAAGCTCTCATATATTTTTCTGGGTCCTCTAAATAGTCTCCCAGATCCTTCTTGATTCTTTGTATTTCTTGATAAGAAAAAGGCTTATTAACTCTCATAGACTGATTATTTCTCCAGTGGGTGTTTCATGAAGAGGCAACAGCTTGTGTGCCTGTTCCTCAGTCTCTCTGGCTGCTCTGTGCATATGATCCCAGGGGTAGATTGGAGAAACCTGCTTTTCTTTATCTCTTTGTCTCCTGTCCTCCATCTCATTTCTTACTTTGATGGTCTGAGTTTCTACTGAAACCAGAGTAGTCTGAGGTCGTACTGAGACAGGAATTGTTTGAACCTCTACGTGGGCAGTTTGAATCTCAGTTTGGGTTTCCACTGAGACCAAGGCAACCCTTCTTGTGGGGGGTTGGGGGGTTCTCTGGCTTTCAGTTTGTTCAGTTGGGAGCCCCGGGTACAGGGGCAAAGTAGGAGGACAGGAGGGAGCAGAAGGTGTCACACCCAAATCTATACCCTTAGCATAGAAGTCTGGCATATTTCACAGAGAGAAAAAGAGCAACACATATGCTACTTCTACCCATTTCCCTTGTTTTCTACAGAACCGGTCTAATTGTTAAACAGTATCATACTAAAGAGACCCTCCAACTGGCCACCGTTCGCCGTCCTCCAGCGGGTACTGCGGCCATGCAGTATCACATAGGAAGACCAGGTGTGTCTTCTTTAAGCCCTGAGGATCAAATCTATCCCAGTTTTTCAGGATACAGTTAAGAGGAGTGAGGCTGGAATTGTTAGCTCCTATCTGTAAGAGAGAAAAAAAGTGACCAGCGTCCTTTCTACCAGAGGCATCCCTCCCTTCTCTAGATGGGGGTGTAGACAGACTTTACACCAAAGCTTTTCCTTCTTGGTTGGACTTAGTCTGTCCCTTACCGACACAGGGGCCATCCTCATCTCTCCCGGTTCTACCACCAAGACAGGGTAGAGATGCACCAGGGGTAGACCTGATGGCATCGCTGACTGATGTCCAGCTCTTCACCATTAAAATCTTGTTTGCCTCTGATGCCACCCAGGGTGCGATCAGAGTAACCTTCCAGAATGCCTCCCAAGCTAAGACCACTGAGGGAAGCATTCGTCACCTGAGTGTCTGTGCACAACCTTGAGTATATTCCTGAACACAGTAAGACCAGTACAAACATAAAACTGAGATGTTCCTTCCAAGTGTCACCACACCAGTATAACAGCCTCCTCTGGTCCACTAAGAGCCAGCGTTACCAAAGGGAAAAAACCCCTTTGCAGTTCCAATCTGAGTAACCTTTAACCTCAGAGATGCTCTTGGAGCTAGAGCTCCATCTAGCTTCTGAACTTGGATTCCTAGCAAGGCTAGGCATTTCCTGACTATCAATCCAAGTTTGGGATCTATATAACAGTACACAGTAACAGCATAGATCACAAGTCCCTTGAAAGTCTATGATCTGATAGATTAGGTTAGTACTTCTAATTTCCAAGGAGTTACAAAATGGTCAAAGAGACCGAAAAGTTTGACCGAGAAAGGAGAGTTCGGTCCACACACTTTGCCCATTTCTGGTTGGTCCCCAAAGGAGACATTGGGTGCCTCTTGGCACTGGCAGGTCGGTATAAACCCCAACAGGTTTCTGCCATAGGCCGTATGAGGTCACCGCGGAACCACAGAGCAGGGCTCCTCACTTGCTTCGCGCAGGGTGTGTCATTCATTCACACAAGCACACCTTAGAGTTAGTAAAGTACAGCAGGAAACGTGTTCACTAGGAGAACAAAGAACTAGAGCTCCAAGCATCCTTACCTTGTCCTGAAGAATCTCGGATGAGCCCCCAAGATGAAAGGTTGTTGCTGAACCATGAAAAGATGCCAGGATGCTTGACCTCCAGAGGAGAAGAATTCAATTTGGGGCCAGAGACGAGGATTGATTGCTCAGGGTTTTTGTGTAATAAAGTTTTATTGAAGTATAAAGGAGACAGAGAACGCTTCTGACATAGGCATCAGAAGGGGGCAGAAAGAGTACCCCCTTGCTAGTGTTAGCAATGGAGTTATATACTCTCCAATTAGCTATTACAGTAAATCAAAAGAATGCCTGAAGGTTGTAAAGACCTCATTAGACCTACTCCCATAATTTACATTTTAAGACAACAGGATTAGCCAAAAGGTGTTTTCCAGAGACTGTTCTCAAGCCAGATACATTATTGTTATATAATCCTAAGGAATGTAGAGCGAAAAGAGAAAAAAATAACAGTTTGTCCTTTCTTCCTCCTTGAGAATTCCAGACCCCTCTCTTCTTATCAATCTGCCTAAGAATTGACTCTCTCATTGGCACCGTGGCAGTGAAGGGCACCATTGAGGTTGCTCCTGTCAGAGTTTTATGAGGACACCCAGGGCCTTGCAGAAGAGCTGGGCAGGGCCAGCTTCAGCCAGCCGGGCCAGGGTCCTACTGCTCCTCAGTGCCCTTCCCATGTGTAGATGTGGCCCCAGGACACATCTGGGTCTGCACAACTGGTCAAAATCCCAGCCTCAGCACAGAGCATCGAGGACCCAAGACTGCAGTCTTGAGTATGTGTGGTCTCTCGCTTGTCTGGTAAAGGGTGCAGAGCTGGGATCTGGCTGGGCTCTACCCAGAGCCCATGAACAAGTGAATTAATAGTTCTGATCATTATAGAGTATATGAGAGCTGTTTATTTACTCAGTGTGAAACTTAGTGACCTCTGCTCAGAGAAGGCAATGGCACCGCACTCCAGTACTCTTGCCTGGACAATCCCATGGATGGAGGAGCCTGGTGGGCTGCAGTCCATGGGGTCGCTGAGTCGGACACGACTGAGTGACTTCACTTTCACTTTTCACTTTCATGCATTGGAGAAGGAAATGGCAACCCACTCCAGTGTTCTTGCCTGGAGAATCCCAGGGACGGGGGAGCCTGGTGGGCTGCCGTCTGTGGGTCGCACAGAGTCGGACACGACTGAAGTGACTTAGCAGCAGCAGCAGCAGCAGTATAGCTAGCAGCATTTAAAGGTTTTCATTCTGGAGAAGGAAAAAAAAACAAAAAACCCACACACGCCAAAAATTCCCCCTGGGGTTTTCAGTGTTACAGATGGTCAAGTTTTAAGTTCAGATGAAAGACAATTCAGGGATCTTGCTGAACTGATCCATCCTGTATCCTGTTTCCAGATGACCCTGATTTACAGTTCTTGGATGCATTTTTCTTATGGCTTACTGAACATGTCGTCATTGCGGGGCCGAGGTTGCTGAGAGATGGTGTGTAAGAGGAGAGGGGTGTTGCTTTGGAAACCCTGCGTGCCCTTCCCCCTCCTGGAAAGAGAAGCCACCCGTGAACTCTCCTGCTGTTTCTGCAGCCCGTCTGGTTAACGTGAACCCTTCTCTTCCTTCTAGCCCAGGACCAGGAGGCACGCACTGCCTGGGTGCCAGTGTGGAGCACACGGTCTGCGAGAACCTGCCCTGTCCCAAGGGCCTGCCCAGCTTCCGTGACCAGCAGTGCCAGACGCATGACCGGCTAAGCAGCAAGAAGAAGGGCCTGCTCACCGCAGTGGTGGTTGACGGTAAAGGCACATGGCACATCCTTTCAGGGAGCTTCCCTCTCGTCTCCCGCAGCACCGTAAACACCTCCTGGGAAAACCCACAGGCATCCCAACCCTCAAAATCTACCCAGTCCTGCCCAACTCAGCTGTGGACCCACTTCTTGAGGCGTGGGTTGAACTTGGATGACCCAGCTCGGTGAGATTTCCCAAGAGCAGCCATGAGGCAGGCAGCGGACCTGATCTCTCCTGCCCACGTGTGCTGGCAGCCTGCCATCTAGTGCCCTGTGCTGCCAGGCCCAGGCCAACCCTGAGAACACAGCTCTGCAGAAGCAGGACAGTGGGTTTGTGTGTGTCTGCTATTTCTCTTTCCAGTGGTGATGCTTTCTTGCATTCTTTACTTGGTTCATCTTGAGTTGGCTCTTACTCCTTGACTAGAGTGTTTGGGAAAAAGGTTTTTTTTTCTTAACTGAAGTAACGTTGGTTTATAACATTATATAAATGTCACATGTACAACACTGTATTTTTCACTTGTGTATACACTACAGTGTACTCCTCACGAGAAGTTAAGTTTCCATCCATCACCATACAGTTGACCCTCTTTACCCTCGCCCTGTCTCCCTTCCCCACTGGTAACCACTACTCTGTTCATTATATCTGTGTTTGCTTTGAGGACAGTTTCTAGCTTGGTGAAGATGACAGTAAGCACAGATCATCTTTTCTTTCCTACAGTTTTCTCTCAAATCAAGAGACTTTGCCCCCTGGGCCATTGCAAGCATTTCCAGTGACTGATAAAATTGTAGGTGGAGTATCATGTCTGTAGAATTCGTGATGTTTATTTATTGTCCACAAGGCTATCCCAGGGCCTGTTTAAGGGTTTTTTAGTTCTTAAGATTCTGTTCATCTTCAGGAAACAAGAGTGCATTATAATGATGACAGCATGGTCCCATTTGTGAAGCATACCACGTGCCAGGCTCAAGTTAGCTCTGCATGCGTCATCTCATTTAATGTGTAAAACAAGCCATACAGAAGGTGAGAGGTTACAGGTTATGTGATGTTCCTTAGCTTCGGCAGCTGATAAGGAGCTGGGAGGGAGCTGACCCCAGTTCTGGAGGAACTGCTGACTCAGAAAATAACCAGCTGGCTTCTGGTACTTGAGTAAGAAAAAAAACTCATGAGTGCCGAGTGAGGAGCTTTATTTAGTAAGAACTCAGCAACTGGGCCTGATTGTTGCACAGTCTCTGAAGTACTTTGCAGGAAAATGAGGTTCTGTCATGTGAAGAACCTCTGAACTCTACACTCTGTTACACACTCAAGTGTGCATAGCTGTGCCAGGGGTAGACCTAGGCAGTTCAGGGAATAGTGGGTCCAGACCTACAGTTTTAACCCAACAACCTGACCCATTAGCTTCCTTTGAATTGACATGGGATGTTCTAACCGGCAATGGGCTCATTTTAAAAGCACTAGGGAGTCCTTCAGACGTTTCCTTTTTCACAAAGACCACCACCTTTGGGGGCTGTGTGACTGTTGCTACCCTGTCACCTAACCAGCAGACCTCCAGGGGGTGGAGCCTTCACACTCTCCGCTCTCCCTGTGGACTAGGGAGAGAGGAGACCCGCGCTCCCCAAAGAGGGACAGGCAGCTGGAGGCCGAGGCTCACAACTCTGCCTTGGCATCTGTCTGATGCAGGAAGATGCTCGAGGCCTGTAGACATCCCAGGCACCCTACTCGGGAGGGAGATAGTGCCGGCAGGGGCTGCTGTGATTCCAGCACATTTGCGCCCCTTCAGCCCCACTCCTAGACTCCCACATAAATGGGTTCGAGTCCCTTGCCTGTCCTCTCCCTCGTCTTGGGAGACAGAAGAGGTCAGGTCTGGACAGACGCGCCCCACTCTCATTTCCCCATGGCCATGTGCACGGCCTTGTTATTCTTTCTTTGGTCTCTCGCTCCAGTTTTCACTTTTCCTGCCTCATTTATTCAATGCAGAAATCCCACTGAAATGTCTGTTTTTCCATAGATTTCTCCAAGTCCAGATTAAACTTCTGTTTTCCTTCTAACCGCTTTTGGATCACTGAGCCGCTTGGTTCCTTATCATCACAGTGGCTGAGGCTGATGTCTGCCCAGAGCCCCCTTCAGGGAAGCCTCCAAGTACAGCTATCTGGGGAAGCTGACTGGGTTCAAAATGTGTTTTGACCCACTCACTTTTTGTTTCTGCCAAAGCAATGAATAATTATAGCCAGAGTACCACTGCCTTTGATCTGAAAAGTGCAGCCCTATGTGATAAGGCGGTGAGCACTCTGCCTTTGAAGGGAAGACCTCGAGTTCAGGGCTTTGCCGGGGTAGCTTGACACAGCCCTCTCGGGGGTAGAATTGTCATGACTTCTTGCATATTTGGTTTCGTTTCCTTCTCAAATATAAGCAGAAGCCAGCATTTTTTTTTTTTTTTAAGAGGAGTGTTTCACAGGGATAAAAGCAAAATAATAAATGGCCAATTCAGAAGATAGGGGGAGAATACAGATCATAAGTGTTCCCCTCACAGCTTCGTTTATAAAAGGCACAATTCTAGCTCAGCCGTGAGAGGAACGATTCCTGTGGTTGGGCTCTGGGCTCTTCTGAAGCCTATTATGACTGCCCCATTCATAGCATTGCTATCGCTGTGGAATTCTTTGGCGAGTGACGCACAGTTCAAGAAAGGGAAAGCTATATTTTTTTTTTCTTTTTTCTCTTATTGAAAAAAAAAAAAATTCTTGCAGAGGTAGGTTTTCCAAGGGAGGGCTCAGGACCACAAATTCATACCACCTCCAAAAGAAGACAAAGACTCTCCTTAGAAAATATTTCTAAGTGGAAAAGCCTTTAGACAGAAACCCAGTGAGGTGGCCTGTTGCCAAACCCACCCCTTTTCTGCCTTCCCCATGAAATCTCGTTGAAGTGGAAACCTTCAAGAGGCTAGTCCTCCCTGCCCAGGCCAGCAGGCCATGTGCCCACCGAAGTGTCAGAGGCCGTGGCAAAGGCCCTGCCTGGATGTGGAGGTGCTCTTCAAACTCGCTGTCTGTGACATGGCAGGACCCATTGTGGATCTGAGCCTCCCAGGGGATGGAAGTTCTGATGGCCAGGGCTCTCTCACTCCAGCTTGACCACGCTGGCAGCTAGAATTGCTTAATGAAAAAAAAGAGTGGTTGCAAAACTGCAGGGTGTCTCACAGGCCCCCAGGGCCAGGAGGAAGTTCTGGGGCCAGAGTCTCTGAAGATGCCAGGACTTTCTGTCCATGTTCAGCGTAGCTTGTGTTTGTGAGCCATGTCTTCCTGCCCCTGCTGCGGACTGGCTTTCTCACAGCTTGTCCATGAGCAGGCTCATGGGCAGCCCACAGCACCTTTTATTAAGTCCTCATCCTGTACCCAGATCCTTTGGGGTCAGATGTGGTTGGGAGATCAGAGCACCGCAGGTATTAGAAGAATACCAACCATACATCAACCATGTATTACTTAATACCCCAGTGGGGTCCTGGGAAGCACCCCTCAGTCAGACACATGGACATCTCCAGGTTGCCCGTGAGCAGTCTCTAAGTGGGTTATTGAATACTACCGACAGCCTTATGTCTGTCAAGGCTAGTTTTGCAGCCTAATGTGTCTACCATAAATGCTCAACAACAAAAAAAAAAGAGCTTGCAGTTTTCAGAGCTTCTGGATTTCTGAATTGTGGATGAGGAAGTGTAGACTTCTTAGAGATCCATCAACCGTGAAAAGATATAACCTCCCTGCCAGAATATTCATTGGAAGGACTGAGGCTGAAGGTGAAACTCCAATATTTTGGCCACCTGATGCAAAGAACTGACTCATTGGAAAAGACCCTGATGCTGGGAAAGATTGAAGGTGGAAGAAGAAAGGGACGACAGAGGATGAGATGGTTGGATGGCATCACTGACTCGATGGATATGAGTTTGAATAGGCTCCAGGAGTTGATGATGGACAAGGAAGCCTGGCATGCTGCAGTTCATGGAGTCACAGAAAGTCAGACACGACTGAGTGACTGAACTGAGCTGATCTGACTTTCGGTGCTGATTTTCGAGGAGAGAGACTCTGATTAGTCTAGCTGTGGTCAGATGGCCATTCTTGGTCCAATCAACTGAGGCCCCTTGAGTCCTGGCTAGGAGGCTGTGGTGGGGAGAAAGACTCTGACTGGTCTAGCTGCAGTCAGGTGGCCCCTCATGGTCCAATCAGCTGAGGCCTGGCTATGGGTCATAGTGGGCAGCTTTGGAGATAGGGAGCCGAACAGCATCCTCAGCATGGATACCCCACAGAGGGCCAGGCAGGGCTGGGGTGAGTAGCTATGATGGTCTCAAAGTTAACCAGTCTCCACCTTAGTAAGACTTTGTAACCACTGGCAGAAAAAGACAAAAGCACTAAGAACCACAAACGTGCTCTTCACCATCCTGGCTCTAGAGTACCAGGGCAAGTCTGCCAAGCCTCCACCAAGCAGATGTGGTGGTGTGGCTCTCAGACCCCAAGCTTGTCTCACCTTCCCTGTCTGTGGCTTCCCCATCAAGTGTAGGTCCTGACAACAAGAGCACCAGCAGAAAGCTGGGACCCACCCCAAACAGCTTCAATCCAGATTTCATCTTGGCACACATCAGCCAGGCAAGAGGGATGTTCCAAGCTTCTTTCTTTAGGGTATATGGTTATATGACTTTTAAGGAGATTTTACCTCCCTCTATACAATAAAGGACAGAAATGGCATGGCCCTAACAGAAGCAGAAGATATTAAGAAGAGGTGGCAAGAATACGCAGAAGAAATATACAAAAAAGATCTTCACGACCCAGATAATCACAATGGTGTGATCACTCACCTAGAGATAGACATGCTGGAATGCAAAGTTAAGAAGGCCTTAGGAAGCATCACTATGAGCAAAGCTAGTGGAAGTGATGGAATTCCAGTTGAGCTATTTCAGATCCTAAAAGATAATGTTTGAAAGTGCTGTACTCAATATGCCAGCATATTTGGAAAACTCATCAGTGGCTACAGGACTGGAAAAGGTCAGTTTTCATTCCAGTCCCAAAGAAAGGCAATGCTAAAAGAATGCTCCAAATACCACACAATTGCACTCATCTCATATGTTATTAAAGTAATGCTCAAAATTCTCCAAGCCAGGCTTCAACAGTATGTGAACTGTGAACTTCCAGATGTTTAAGCTGGTTTTAGAAAAGACAGAGGAACCAGAGATCAAATTTCCAGCATCTGCTGGGTTGAAAAAGCAAAAGAGAGTTCCAGAAAAACATCTATTTCTGCTTTATTGACTATGCCAAAGCCTTTGACTGAGTGGATCACTATAAACTGTGGAAAATTCTCAAAGAGATGGGAATACCAGACCACCTGACCTGCCTATTGAGAATTCTGTATGCAGGACAGGAAGCAATAGTTAGAACTGGACATGGAACAACAGACTGGTTCCAAATAGGAAAAGGAGTATGTCAAGGCTGTATATTGTCATCCTGCTTATTTAACTTATATGCAGAGTACATTATGAGAAACACTGGGCAGGATGAAGCACAAGCTGGAATCAAGATTGTCAGGAGAAATATCAATAACCTCTGGTATGCAGATGACACCACCTTTATGGCAGAAAGTGAAGAAGAACTGAAGAGCCTCTTGATGAAAGTGAAAGAGGAAAGTGAAAAAGTTGGCTTCAAGCTGAACGTTCAGAAAACTAAGATCATGGCATCTGGTCCCATCACTTCATGGCAAGTAGAAAGGGAAACAGTGGAAATAGTGGCTGACTTCATTTTGGGGGGCTTCAAAATCACTACAGATGGTGACTGCAGCCATGTAATTAAAAGATGCTTACTCCTTGATAGGAATGTTATGACCAACCTAGACAGCTTATTAAAAACCAGAGACATTACTTTGCCAACAAAGGTCCATCTAGTCAAGGCTATGGTTTTTCCACTAATCATGTATGGATGTGAGAGTTGAACTGTAAAGAAAACTGAGCACTGATGAATGATTCTTTTGAACTGTGGTGTTGGAGAAGACTCTTGAGAGTCTCTTGGACTCCAAGGAGATCCAACAGTCCATCCTAAAGGAAATCAGTCCTGAATATTCATTAGAGGGACTGATGTTGAAGCTGAAACTCTAATACTTTGGCCACCTGATGCGAAGAGCTGACTCATTTGAAAAGACCCTGATGCTGGGAAAGATTGAAGGCAGGAGGAGAAGGGGATGACAGAGGATAAGATGGTTGGATGGCATCACCAGCTCAATGGACCTGAGTTTGGGTGAACTCCAGGAGTTGGTGATGGACAGGGAGGCCTGGCATGCTGCAGTCAATGCGGTCGCAAAGAGTCGAACATGACTGAGTGACTGAACTGAATTGATACAACTGAGGGCTTCCCTGGTGGCTCAGATGGTAAAGAATCCACCTGTGTAATCTGGGAGACTTGGGTTCAGTCCCTAGGTAGGGAAGATCCCCTGGAGGAGGGCATGGCAACCCACTGCAGTATTCTTGTGTGGAGAATCCCCAGAGACAGAGGAGCCTGGTGGGCTGCAGTCCATGGGATCACCAAGAGTCAGACATGACTGAGCGACTAAGCATAGTGTGTACAACCGTGGGTGTAAAAGTGCTGATACTGCCCAAAGTTGAAACCCAACACCTCATGTTATTTATCAGGAAATTAATTGCCTAGCCAGGGCAGCTCGGATCAGAGGGGACTATTAGAGAATTTTGAGCAGTTCTGAGATGCTCAAGTTTTATAAAGTTTATCCTGTGTCCCTTTGGGACATACTGCTATACCTTCCTAGAGGTGTGAGGTGCCCTGATTTCCGAGTAGAGTCCTCAGAAAAGGAGATGGACAAATGGAGTGAGTTCCAGCTGAGCAGGGGAAGGAAGTGTTACCTCTGGAGTCTGTTGTGGGGCTTGAGGCTCTCTAGACTGCCCAAGCCATGAAGGACAGTGTCTGCAGGTGGGAGAGTAAAGTTGAGTGTACCTTCTTGCCTGGTGTCATGTCAGAATGCTTCCATCTGAGGTTGGGATCCCCTGATTTGCAGAGTCTCTACTTCCATGATGTTCACACCAAAAATCCCAGGTAAACCATCTTCATCCCTTTCAAGTCTGGTCTTTCCAACTTACCTCAAAGAGCCTCTACTTTTCTACCCAAATCCCACTTTCATTTCTGCCTAAATCACAGTATATATTCAGAAGCCAGAGAAGTTCATAAAAGTGGTGGTCTGTTTTCAGCATGGTATCATTTTGCCCTGTTTGTATCTGACTCCCAGAGTTCTCAATTCAGGAGGAAAACAGTGATGGTGGGAGTAAACCAGGGTCTGGCTCTGCCCGCCAAGGGGCTCTGGGTCACCATGCATATTCTCTGAGCCTCATGTGCTCAGTTATAAGATGGAATGATGACTGCACCCTCCTGAAATGCATGAACAACTGCTTAGCATGCTGCATGGCACAGAGCAGATAATGTTGTTTATGATTTTATCATCATCACCACCATTGTCCTTATTACTGTAGTTGAATGAATCTCCTCAAAGTTCAGTTACTCCAGATATTGAGGCAGTGCTTCAGTTTAAATGTAATCCTTCACTTTGAAACTGCTTTGGCCAAGGGATCCATCCTTACAATGAAACACTAGAGGAAGCCTAATATGTGGAAAAGGTATACCCATCCATTCAAGGTTGGGACTCTGTGCTGCCCTTCTCCCAGTGGCTCCCCGCATGCTCATAGGAACCCTCAGGGTCCCAAAGGGCACCCCAAAATTCCTGTCAAATTAGCCTCCCAGAACCTGATCACAGTTTGCATTTCAGTCTCCCATAGTTCTTTCATTGACCATCATCTTGGGTTATCCCATCTAAATGGAGGGACAACTGACCCCAGCCTGTCAGCTGGGGAAATGGATCATTCCTTCCAGTAGGCCCTGTCCTCTGACAGCTCAGATCAGACCCGTGATGCTTTTCACAGTCTGCCTCATCAAGAGTTTTCTGTTTACTTGTCCACAAGACCACCAGGACCTTGAAAAACATGCATGATTCATCTTTCTTTCCCAAGCAGTGCCAGAACAGTGCCTTGTGTGAGAGAGGTCCTCCATCCACGTTTATTAAATGAAGCATTGTTACTTTGCTTATAACAATGTAAGTTCTAGCTTACTGGACATCCTAGCTAATGCAATAAGACAAGAAAAAGAAGTAAAAGGTACACAGATGGGAGAAAAAGAAAGCTATCTTTGTTTGCTGGGGAAAAAGAAAACTTATCTTTGTTTGCAGATGGCATAATAATCTGTGTGGAAAACCCAAAAGAATCAATAGAAAACAAAAAGCCTCCTGAAACTAGTGAAGGATTATAACAAGGTTGCAGGATATAAGGTACCTGTACAAAAGTCAGTCACTTCCCTATATCATAGCAATGAGCAAGTGGAGTCTGAAATTAAAAACACAATGCCAGGGACTTCTCTGGCAGTCTAGTGGTTAAGACTTTGCTTCCACTGCAGGGGGCATGGGTCCAACCCCTGGTCAAAGAACTAAGATTCTGCATGCTGTGCCTCACAGCCAAGAAGTAAAAGGAACACTACTGAAATTCTTAAAAACATGGTGCTGTTTACATTAGCACCCCTGAAGTGAAATAATCAGGTTTAAATCCAACAAAATATGTGTAAAATCTGTATGAGGAAAACTACAAAACTATAAAACTCTGGTGAATGAAATAAAACAATTATATAAATGGGGAAATATTCCGTATCAGTGGAAAGATATCAAGATGCAAGTTCTTTACCATTTGATCTATAGATTAAGTGTACTCCTGGTCAAAATACCAGCAGGTTATTTTGGGGCTATCAACAAACTGATTCTGAAGTTTAGACTGAAAGATGAAAATATTTACCAAGTCCTTCTGTAAGGCAGATCCTAGGACTGACCAAAGATGAAGGTTTGACTCCTTGTCCTCCAAGGGCTCCAATTTCCATCAGTTCTTTAATCTAAAGGTAATTTGCAATCCACCCCTTCAAACATCTGTAGCAAAAGGACTCACCTTATAAGAAATCCCAGACAGTAGGATTTGAGGGCTCTCATGGAGGTGTGTGCAATGTGCAGGTGGAGATTGCAAGTCACAGGTGGCACGAGAAGAGAGGGCTCTGGAGTAGAAACTTCTGGGGTGCCTGAAATATTCCAGAAAGCTAAGTGGGTGGAGGAATTTCCAGGCAGAGAGAACAATATAGGTAAAGGTGTGAGATCATGGCATGTTCTGGGAGCTCACTGGTTCCAGCAGCAGCAGTAGAAATCAGGGTTTCCATCGTGCCTGGGGAAATGGCTCTTACGAGTTGTCCTAGAGACTTACGTGTCCCCTTTCTGTTCCTTATTCCCACACCATTACTTCCAGGACCTTCTTGCTGCATAGCACAGCCCTGCAGCTTTTATCCAGTGGCTGAGGAGCATTAAAACTTCAGCAAAAGCCGCTACTCTGGAGACGCCCCAGGGTTGCTCCCCTTGCTGGGAGGCCGCCTCCTCCCCCTTCCCCACCCCAGGCCCACCCTTGGTACATATACTTGCTTAGAGGTTAGCACTGGACAAAATGTTTGTTTAGCCTGGTATTTTTAGTACTTTAAGGAAAAAGAAATACTGCATCTTTGAAAAGGATAAAGAAAACAAAGTGAGGAGAAGCCCAAGTGTGCTCACCTGCGTGTCGGTCACTGGAGTCAGAGGAGGGTCTTTTTCCATTTTCTGGGTCACGTGTTCCAGGGGGTGGGTGCAGCTTGTGCCCAGTACCTGTGACCTTGATCCCATGCCAACTTCTCGTCTCTTGGACTGGCCTGCGCCTGCAAGCATCTGCACCCCACCCGGCCCCCAAGACCCTTCCCACATCAATGTCCACCCCTTTCCCTCCTCAGATAAGCCATGTGAACTCTACTGCTCCCCGCTCGGGAAGGAGTCCCCTCTGCTGGTGGCCGATCGCGTCCTGGACGGCACGCCCTGCGGGCCCTACGAGACGGATCTCTGTGTGCATGGGAGGTGCCAGGTGATGTGTTTTCCTTGTGTCCTTGGCAGGGTTTTGGAACGGAGGCTCCCTCCAGAGGGGCTCGGGGTGGCAGAGGCCTCAGGAGGCCTGGGTGAGTGGACTTTCTCAAGAAGGCATCCCACGGGTGGTGTTGCCTCCTGCAGCCTGGCGCCCCCCCCTCCCTCAGCAGTGACTGAGCTCGAGGCCCACCTGTGGGCCAGCCAAGAGTTGAGGTGCTGAAGGACAGTGGCACCCATGCCCATCGCAGACATCTTAGAGTAACTCTGGACACCATGACAAAGGGGAGGGCAGGTAGGCTACTAAGTGGACCGGGAGGTGCATATGGATGTGTGTTTTGGGGCAAGCCTGCTTGTTTAGCTATCGAAGATACAGTACAACCGAGCTGATGCCTTCACAGGCGGTACCTAGGGTGGTGAATATGCCTGGCTTTGGGGGAATGCTCCACCCACTGGAATATAATCCACAAACCCATCCTGGTGTTAGATGTCTGCGATTAATTAGCATGATGAAAGATGTCATTTAAGAAGGCAAAAAGAGAAGGGAGAGAGGGTGGCCAATCATTTTAACCATAGTGGATTTTTTTTTCCCCTTGCAAAGTGCAAACTAGTCCAAGAGTGGAATTTTTCAGGGAAAAACTTGACAATGTACAGACTCCTTTGGCACTGCGTGGCTTTGTCATCAAATACAAATATGTGGGGGCAATAGACACTTGGTGCCCAAGAGCCTTGGCCAGGCATCCTCCCAGGGAAGGGGGTGTGACGGGCCCTCGGGGCTGCCATTTGTAGCAAAGAAGGCACAGAGCCTCGGGCAGTGTGAAGCACGGTCTTATCATTATCGCTGGAATGAGAAAGCACCAATGGTTCTGCTTCTTGGTAAACCTGCTAACAAGTCAAGTGTGAGATTTGTTTCCGTTCTAAATTACAACATGTACTTGCAGGGGCCACAGTGCGGCCCAAGTACATATGTTCCTTTAGCAAGCATATCCCAAGTTAAAAGCACTTGTGTTCTTTAAAGCAGCACCAGCTGAGCCACCTCCAGCCTCTCAGCAGCATTTTCCGCAGTGTTCTTACCAATGCGCAAACAATCCTAAGCGTCCTGACATTTTCTGGCCAGCAGGGTTCATGTTAAGCAGCCATTTCAGCTCTGGGCAGTCGTGCCGGTGTGACCTTTCCATGACTTTGGTTCTTATTGCAGCCTTTTCGATTAGAGAGGCTCCCCTATGCCGGGACAGCAGCTCTCTCAGCCCTTTAGTGAGTACAGCTGGGCGTCCATGAGGCCACTCGAGGTATTCTAATAGCTTGAAGTCTGTGGTCTTCAGGGCACCACTGAGCCAGAGCCTGCCTGCACTTGGCGTGACAGGGATGTCATGTGCCTTTCTGTCCCCACCTCTACCCCGTGACCACCTCTGAGTCCGTCTCAAATGGCTCTACCGCCGTCTCCATCACTGTGTTTACTCAGCCTGTACTGAGACGAGCGCTAACCAAGCACAGCCCCTCCAGGCAGGGGCACTGGGGAGCACAGAGGTGCAGACAGTGGCCCCTTTCATGGTGCCCCGCAGTGGATGGGCTTCATGATCCTAGGAGCCTCACCCTGACAGTGGGGAGACCCGTGCCTGTTCTTGGAAGTACCATCACCTCTATGTGGATGCCCCCCAGTGACCCACTGCCTCCAGGCAGCCCACCAGTCCTAGCAGAAGGCCACTGTCCTGGCAGGTGGCATCTGTACCTATCAGCAAGCACCTCATGAGAGAAACTGGCTTCTGAAGGAAGTTAAATCCCATCCATAATTTTTCTAATGGTGCTCATTCTTCAGAGGAAATCTGTGAAGGTTAACTTTTGCCCATGGTTAACTCAATACTCACAGAAATTCAAATTAGTAATGTCAGAGTTAATGAAGTTTTATAATACCATTGAGCATATTTAAATAAGACTGTAAGAAATTAAATACAAATATAGTATGTATGCTTAGTTACAGTGATTGCCAAAGTGGAAAGTTCTGGATTTCTGTGGTCCTTGTAAATGAGTCAGGCAAGGAATGTTGGTTAAAGAGAAAAAGAGTAGTATTAATAAAAGGAAACCTCAGGGGGTTTGTGAGCAAAGGGTCTGACCTGTTCATCAATGCCATCACCTAATTATAGTGGATAAAAGGTAGAAATCTTCCATACTTTGTGTAAGACAGCACTACAGAAATGTTGCTGAGGTTTACTTGTTAGCTTTTCCCGCTGCTCTCTGCAGCTGTAAATTTTGCCATTTTAGGGTAGCGGAAGGAGTTCTGGGAAATTCTGAGAAGCATGGTGACTAGTTGGTGGGGAACAGCAGGGACAAGAGGCTCCAAAATGGCCTTTTGAGAAGATTCCACTAAGCTCCAAATAGCAAGCTGATTCAAACCATAACATGAAACATGGAAATACAATTTTACTCTGTTTTATGAGGACCAAGCTGAGTTTCATTTCAGTGAGTCACAAATTACTTAACGTGCTAAAATGAAACTTAACAGCACTCATGAAAGTGGGAGTGAGTTGGGGGAAGAAACACAAACATTGTCTATTTTTCAGCAAGTCCCTATAAATCAGGAGTCCCATCATTAATGATTCCTCCTGTTGGCCTCCAGAAGCAAAGAAATCAAGTTAATATGCCTCTAATGTGCAACTTGCCTCAAAGCTGCTGACCGGTAAGGGGTGAGTCAGACAGCTGGACCTGTCTGGGGCCAGATGTGTTTGGCTTCATCAGCTTAGAGACACTTGCTGCCAGTGCATCGTGATCACAGTCACATTTCCTTGGGACCCCAGCTCATGTATGGATCCCTTGTTTGATGAACAACGAAACACTTTCAGGGCCTGTAAGCTTCTTCAGTGAAGGGATGGTATCTGATAATCTGTGTTCCCCAAAGAGCCATCTTAAAGGACAGTTTCTGATTGTTGCATTTCACAAACAAAAAAAGAAGACTGGATGGGTCACTGGCTCTTAGGGACTTAAGTGATTCTGGAACCTGGAGCCCATTTCAATGGATTATTTTCAATGTCCAGAATTTATTGACCTCTTATTTTGTGTACAGTGGTTTAATATTAGGCAAGTAGAATTACTGGTGGAGTTTACTGAGACTCTGACTTCAGAGCCCCCTTGTGTAAAGAAGGGGTCACAAGCAAGCAAGAAACTCTCAGTTGAGTTCAGTTCAGTTACTCAGCCCTGTCCACCTCTTTGCAACCCCATGGACCTCAGCACGCCAGGCTTCCCCATCCATCACCAACTCCTGGAGATTGCTCAAACTCCTGTCCATGGAGTCAGTGATGCCATCCAACCATCTCATCCTGTGTTGTCTCATCTTCCTCCTGCCTTCAGTCTTGCCCAGCATCAGGGTGTTTTCTAATGAGTCCGTTGTTTGCATCCAGTGGCCAAAGTGTTGGAGCTTCAGCGTTGATCCTTCCAATGAATATTCAGGACCGATTTCCTTTAGGACTGACTGTTGGATCTCCTTGCAGGAAGCCCTACTGGGTGTTTGTGTAGGCAGACCTGTGTTTCAACAGTGCCCACCTGGTTGCTGCTTTTCACCCTTCAGCTGACACCCTGGAGTGTGTGATTACTGGTACTGAACCTTTATCCAAAGCAGTGCTTCCACCTCTGACGTCATACCCTGCCTCCTTTTCACCTGATTAACTTCCCATAGCAACTTTCGGGTTAAGCCTGGAGACTCAGCCACACGGTCACCCCTCTTCCATCCCAGGACTCTACTAACCCAGCGGTTAAGGCAGCATAGCACCACCATGGTGGTGAAGAGAAGCAGAGGCCATCCTTTGACAAGAAGGCAAAAGTGGATGGAAGTTTTACTGGAGGAACAGAGGCCAAAGCTGGACCAGATGGAGAGTCACAACCAAAAAGAAAGCAAGATGCTTGAGGAAGTCTAGGACTTGAGAATGGAGGTTGGAAGCAAGGGGGTGGCTGAAAATAATGAGTCACGGTTGGTGACCATGCCCAGCCTGGCGATTGGAGCTTGACGAGCTCTTAGGGAATTATCTTCAAGCTTTTCCCGTAAGTCATGTGATAAGCTGTTCAAGGACAGCTGGAGCAGGGAAGGGACCCCAGTGCTCCAGCACAGCGCCCACCCTCTGGGGCTAAGGGCAGAGCCCAGCTTCCCTCCTGCCCGGCCCAAATGGAAGCCTGCTACCCTGCATCCAAAGTGGCCCGTCACTTGGCCATCTGTGCCTCATTCTCAAATACAAGCGGTCAGCCAGAGATCATCAGCTCCCTGAAGAAAACCAGCAGCAGGAATGAGAAAAGACCAAGAAAAACAAACAGGGAAACTGACTCTGGCAAAAAAAAAAAAATTGAGATAATTACAGAATTCTGTATGCAGCCAAATGATCAACCAAGCATGCAGGCAAAATAATCTGGGGACATGGAAGAACTCAGAAATTTTATTTTCCATGCATCCTTCTGAAGAAATGAGGTGCTGTTTAGCAGGACGAGGGTGAAGGCCGGAAGAAGGAAGATGAGCCCAGCAGGACTTGGTGGGGTGACCCGGGAGCCCGGGAGAGGCCAGGAGGCGGTCAGCATCACCTGCTGAAAGCAGCAATTAAATTTAAAGTAAGACGTCAGTGATGTCCCTCTAACAGTGGAGGCGCGGGGGCGGGGGGGGGGGGGTGGGGGCAGTGGTTGGAAGATAGCTATTAAGCTAAAGAAAGGAGGTGCTTCTCCTCTCAGCCAGGAAAATAAACACAAACGAGGACCACAGAAATCTACGGGAGGAAGTCCCAGTTCAAAAGTGAGAAAGTGAAACCGTGCAGTCGAGGGCATGGGCACTGTGCTGTTCGCCGGTGGTGCAGAAGAGAAGGCCGAGGACTGGGTCTGAAAACCGAAGTCTCCTGTCCCCCCAGCTTGCTGAGAGGTCGGCATCGGTATGCTTTTATTGAGCATGTGGTCTGTGCTCGGTACCACGCAGGCCGCTGTGTTTGGGCTGAGGACAAGAACACAGAGCATAAGACGCCCTCTTTCCCGGGCTTATGGTCCGTCTGGGGGAAGATGAGACCGACTCAGGTGAGACCCTAAGGACCGCAGGTGAAGGTATGGTCAAGAGTGGGTGAGAGACCGGGTTTAGAAAGAGCAGAAGGAACATTCCATGCGCTGGATGGTACGCTGGGCGTGCAGTGCTCGGCAGAACCAAGACGGTCCCTGTGCCCACGCGCTGCAGACAAGGAACATGTACACTCAGACCCGGTCATCCTCGCAGTCTGGCCCACCTGAGGAGGGAAATGGGGTCATGGAAAGTAAGCTGTAGGCGGCGTGGCAGGGCCCTCTGAGGAGACAGAGCCGCCCAGTGGAGACGTGGGGCGGGGCCGGTGCTCCCCCAGAAGGCAGGGGTGAGGCTGGGCATTCCAGAAATGGGGAAGGATAGAGGATGCACCAGGGCCCGGGCTGTGAAGGGCCTGGCCGGTGGTGGTGAGGCTCTGAGTTTCTTCTGAGGGTGGAGCTCCTGGGAGCAGGCAGGAGGCGGTGGGCCTCAGTGTGCGCCAGGAGACGGTGGAGCTCCTGGGAGCAGGCAGGAGGCGGTGGGCCTCGGTGTGCGCCAGGAGACGGTGGAGCTCCTGGGAGCAGGCAGGAGGCGGTGGGCCTCGATGTGCGCCAGGAGGAGGGGGAGGGCAGCCGAGGGGTTCGGACGAGATCGAGGAAGTGCAGGCATGCTCTCCAGGCACTGGGGTCCGCGGCCCGACCCACTCATCTTCCCCGGTGAGGGTCAGTCCCGGAGCAGAAGAGAGAAAACCTGTGCAATCAGCCCTTTGCTGAGTAATCAGGTCTCACCTGGGTAGTGGCCATGAGCACGGACAAGAATCAGACCCTGGAGAGGTTACAGGGCACCAAGCCATGAGCCGGCACCTGGGTGAGTGTGTCGAGAAGAGGACCGGAAGTGGCCTGGAGGGCTCGGGTCGGGGCTGGGAAGGCGGCGGCATCTGTGAGTTCCAGGAGAGCAGGTGGGGGTGTCCCGCCCTAGAGCTGAAAAGTCAGGAGCCAGTGTCTCAGGGTGTCCACATTGAGGTCATTGTCCTGGCCGGAGAGTCAGGGGTGGGGAATTGTCAGCAGACCAGCTCCCCATAAGCCTGGGTTGGGGGCAAGTGTGAGGTCTAAGAGCCATCTGCACGTGGGTGATGGTTGTAGTTTAAGGGGAAGGTGACATTACCAAGGAAAATCAGGAGCAGAAGGAGCACAAGGGCTACCCACTTCTGCAGAGTCCAGGGCAAGAGGGGCGGGGGGGCCGAGCCCTCCACGGGGCCAGGAGAAGCACACGAGAGCCTGCCCCCTCTTGGCTTCTGTCTTAGCATCTGTATTCCCGGTCTGGCACATAACAGGTATATGACCATGCTTTGGGTGAATGAATCAATGCACAGCACAGATGGGGCATCAGGTGCTAAAGAGTGGAGGGCCAAAGATGAGGACGGAGACATGGTCAGTGGATGTGGTGACCAGGAGGTTATCTGTGGCTGGTGATCGTCCATCAGCAGGAGCAGGATGCCAGGGAAAGCATCCAGGTTTTCCAGCACTGAAGTGGATATTCCTCACTTCCGTGCTGTTCATGGTTCATCCTTCCCCCTCCTCCAGAACACAGTGCTGAGCACTAATGCTCTCCTAGGGTTTTTGCATGTTTCACAGGAACTGTCTTTACTGAAAGAACTTGTGCGTTTCCTGCCAGGTCCCAGCCATCCTGAACCTTCGGTTTAGTACACCCTGGACAGTGTCCTCCCCTTGGTGTCACACGCACCCTGGCTTGTCCGCAGAACAGGGCTCTGACCAACAGATGCTGACTAGGAACTGCTTTGAAAGCTCAGAAACGGGTAGCAGGTTTTCCTAGTATATGTGAAAAAATGATCCCTGGGATAAATGGGAAGACGCAAGAGTGAATTGTTTGGAGTTTCCTTTGGTTTTGTCATCTTGTCTTCTAGGACACCAAACCTCATAAACACAGTCATTAAATCTCCCATGACAGTCAGCATCTGGGGGGCGGGGGAAGCAGAGGATCCCAGCCTCTTCCAAGTATTTAATGTGTTTCTTGCACTACGCTGTAGCAGAGGGAGAAAATACCACTGTCGGCAGATTAGTTTGGCTGTTGCCCTTTGGTTTTCAGATTCACGGTTGTTCAGACACGTGCACGCCTGCATGCCCTGCCTTTAAATGCAGTTGTGATCTAAACTAGTACCAGGCAGAGAGCAGAGCACGCAAAACTCTCCCAGTCCCTGGGTGCCCCGAAGAATTAACTTACAGGGTGACCCTGCCCTTATCCCTGTTTGTACCTGACCTGAGAAGCCTGCGGGGACAGACCACGACCTGCTGCAGGTGGGACATCACAGAGAGCCCGCCTGTTCACGGGCCTCTCCCCCAAGAGGGAAGATGTGGTCCTGCATACCTTCTCCTTTCCCTCTGCCTTTTCTGGAGAGGAGGGAGTCTGTGGCAGAAAAGGGAGTGCTGACAATTACCTGTTGAGCCCCACTCTGCTCAGATGAGAGGAGGGGGAGCTTGTCCCCCCGCCCCTTAGCAGGAAGGTGACCTAGGAGCAGGCTCCATCCATCCTGACAGGGCCCACCTCTCACCTGGGCCTGAATCATGAGCCTGGGTTTCTCCACCCAGAGCAGAGGTAATTATTACAGCAACCCTCAGAGACTGAGGTTAATACTCTCATTTTTAGAATGGGGAAACTGAGGCTCACGTCCAAACGTGTAACTCTCCTCAGTTCATGATTAGCATTAACACAGCATTTTCAGAAGAGAAGCTGACTGCGCACCCTCCGGGTAGCTTTGCCCTAATCCGGAAGCCAGTTGGCCATAATCTGAAATCATGTCTGAGGACACTTCTGTTCTGAGAGGTGAAGTTTTAACAAAAGAAACTAGTTTTTAAGATTAAAACAGAATGCTGGGTAAGGAAAGACGACGACATAATTCAGAGCCTTCCCCCTGTATCCAGCCTTTGACAGTTTAACATGTAAGATACTGTGAGTCCTGCGAACAAGGCTATTGAAGGTTCCAGATCCAGGTCTCTGTCTCCTGGGTGGAAACCTGTGAGTTGGAAGTTCTGAACAGTCATAAACCGGCATCCAGGTGATCTGTGAGGCCCTCACTGAGGGCGTTTGGGGTTTATAACCAGACGTTCTGTCATGATGGAGCTTCCCGCAGGTTGTTTACGTGACCTGAGCACCATTGTAAGGGGGCCCCACTTCCGAGAGCAGAGGGAGGCCCCCACATCCGTCGAGGGTTCCTCAGCCCAGAACTGCTTTGGCTCAGGGGCACAGCTCCAGTGGGAGCTCCAGGCGTGGGACCTTTCCCAAGGGGAAGGGACACTTGTTTGGGACACAGGGCTGGGGTCTCTCAGCGGTAGCTGTCTCCAAGAAGGTCCCTCTCTGAGCTCCAAACCTGGCCCAGTGGTCTTCCACGAGGCCCTGGGCCTGCAGCCTCACCTGGGAATTCAGCAGCAACACAAATCCTTGGGCTGTGGGTGACCTAGCCAGGCCTCCAGGAGACTGCAGCATGCTGGAGTTTAGTAAGTGCCACCCCTGGTGAGCTTGTGTTCCTGGGCCCAGGAGAGCATCCCTCTGTTCTGGACATTGACCACAGCTGGTCAGGCCAGGAGGCACTGTTCCTTTAGCAGGTGCTGAGTGAGGACTGTGTGGAAGGGCACAGCATCTTGGTAAACTAATTTTAGCCCTTGAGAGTCATCACCCCAATGAAAAAATAATCAGGGGGCTCATGTTTTGGAAAGGATGGTACGACACCTCCTGAGAGAAACAGAGGCTGACAGTGGGCCCCTGGACTTACCTATGAATGACCTGGACTCTCAGAAAAGAAGCGAGGGCTGGCTCCTTGCAGTCCAAACATACCCAAGTGTCGCGAAGCTGCAGTGTGCCCAGCAGTCCTGTGGACAGTCTCCTCTCAGCACACCCCCAACTGATGGTGACTTCATCCCTGAAAAAATGGAAATCAATTCCAAACATTGCATATTCTTAAACAGTGGATCCCATGAGGTCTAACTCAGTGTCACTTGGGGCCTGCTACGGAGCAAGCCTGCACACATTCTTTATGTTTTGTTTTAGCAGCAGTGGTGAGGATCACAGTGAAGCGAGACTGTGGGCCCCCTACCTAGCTCTGCTTGTCGGGAGGGGCAGTGTCTCCTATCAGGGGCTGGGGACCCCCGAGGACACCTAACGCTGCTGTGGCTATATAGGGGCTCTGCAGCATTCATCTGCACTACTCCCCTTCCTCATTCTCACTTTTCTTTTCCCCACCAAGATCCTTCTTTCAGGGGGCTCTTGGGCGGGAAAGCGGTTTGCTTGTTTAGGAGAGCGGTGCCCTTCCTCCCAGTGAGCCCCTTGTCCTGCTCCCCTGGGAAGCTCCTCTCACGCCTGTCCATCTCGCATCCAGGTGAATTCTTAGACTGGCAGATTTCAAATGCAGACTTCGCCTCCTAGTCATGCCTTACCGAGGAATCCACGGACAGAGGAGCCTGAGCGCCTGAGCACATATGCAGATACACACGCGTGTGTACACACACACCATCTCTTAGCCAGACAACAGGTAGCCTTTTGAAATTCCAACGTGGATTCTCCCCTCACATCTCCTTTTCCCAAAGGTAGTGTTTCTGGTGTTCTTTTAGCTTCTCTATTCTGAGCATTTCAGAATTCTCACAAACCCAGCATGCTTTAGGGAGAGGCCCAACCTTGTCCAGAAGGCCTTACGGTGACCTCAGTCCCAGGCTGGGGACATCAGGGTTACCCAGCCAGCCTGGGGCCAGGAGGCAGGAGGTGAAGGACTGCTCCTGGCCCTGCCAGACTCGCTGTGTGGCCCTAGGTTTGTCAGGTGCCTTCGCTGGGCTGGGGAAAGCTGTCTAGACCAAGAGGGCTGTTAGCTTAGAGTGTCTAGAAAACTTTTATCCAGACACTCTGACTGAGGTATCAGTGGCACCTACTCAAATCAGAGACCCACTACTGCTGAGCAGCAGTGTGATTAAGAAAGTAACAAACCAGTGCGAGGAGTCGAGCTGAGAGTACGTGGGAGGTGGGGAGGCCACATGGGGACACGTCAGGGGGACAAGAAAGAGGCAGGGTGCAGGGGCCAGCGCGGGGCGTCTTGGCCCTGTGGCAGTTCTGGAAACAGGCTAGGAACCAGGACATTGGACTCTGGGACAGGAGTCACAACTTTGGGCAGCACACAGGTATGACCACAGGGCATTGGCAGAGGCTGCTGGTTGAGGAGGATTTTGGATCTTGGATGCCTTATGTTCTTACTGCCTGTAATTTTGTAGTAAGCATCTTCACAGGAATTAGCCAGCAGTCCAGATCGTGAACCTAGGCAGCTCCTGCCACATGACCCAAGCTCTGGGATCCCAGTGGCAGCACACCTACCTCCAGGTAGCACGGGGTGGTCTGCCCTGGCGAGGTGCCAGTCAATGCCACCTCCTAGACTGGGCCTCTTTTTGTCACTAAATCACCCATTCTTTCACTCTCTCAGCTCATGCCTTGCCTGGTCTCTGGCTGCTGAAGCCTCTGATCTTCTCGCCCTGTACCTGTTTTTATACTAACTTTGGACACATTGGAGTTTCTCTTTAAAAAGTGCTGCCCTTTTTCAGTTTTCATTTCATTTGGGGACCAAATTTGCTTTGCCCTTAGCATATCTTCAAGTCTTTGCTGAAATACATTCAGTGACGATATCATTTTTGGGCACACGATAGTAAGTTCTCATTAATTCTTTTCCAAAGAAACAAAAACATCCAAGGGTGAGACTCCACAACTGTTCAATATGAAGACTCATTTGCGCTTCGTGTAGCATGCCACGGCGACAGGGTTCTCTGAGTGTGATCCCAGCCAGCAGCTGCAGCAGCACCAGGGAACTTCATAGAAAGAGAGATACTCAGGTCCACACAGCCCTGCTGGACCAGAAACTCTGGGAGTGGGTCCTCACGGCTCTCCTGGTGAGGCGGATGCACCTTCATGTTGCAGAATCACTGCCCTAGTGAAACAGAGGGTTCTGGTTCAATCCGTGAGCTGTAGGGCCAAGCCTTCACCTCCAGAAAGTTTGCAGTGCAGTTGACTACTCCACGCCCTGCCCCTCCCTGGGAGCAGAGACGGGGAGGGAGGAAGGGGTGCAGTCACCTGGGCCTGGCTTGTCTGGATTAGAACCCTTCCCAGCCTGATGCAGGGTACAGGGCAGTGGAGATCCCGTTCTTGCTCTGAAATTCTTCACTCGAGGAGAGAAGGGTGGAGAGGCATTTTAGCAATTTAACTAGCAAATAATTAAACACACCAGTGTTTACCGTAACATAAACTCAGGTATGTTATTTTACAGACCATAAAAGTCTCATGAATTTTTTTTTAAGGAGAAACAGGAATTCACCATTTTTTCCTACTTTTTATGAACTGACTGTACTTCCCCAGGGGCCAGCCAGGGTCAGGGTGACCCTCCGCTGCCCTTAGACAGGCCTCCTTGAAAACAGTTGAGCAGCAGAGTATCTTCTTTGGCTAAATCCCCCTGATTGAGGATTAGGGGGCTCACACCCAGCCGGCCCAAGTGAGCTCTGGGCTTCCCAACCCCAGTGGAAAAGTCACTATCGTCTCTGCCATGTCTTCTGAGACTGTTGGCTATTCCAGCCAAGATAGAATAATAGACTGACGCAGCTCCAAGGGGAATATGGGTCGTGTGAAACTGTGGCCACGCCGGGAGGTGTGGGAGCTGGCTTGCCTTCTCCCCAGGCCCCACCTCAGGCAGCTCTGGAAGGGCCTGGCCCGGGCCTCAGTGTGAGTTCCAGGCCCCTGGGCCTTCACAGATCTCTCCTCCCTAACAGACACTAACGCGTGTGTTTGATGACTATGTGGTGTAAGGGCAAATGTAATATAAGCTGGATTGTATTCTTTTTCTCTCCTGGTTTTAAAATATTTGCTTGGGCCTCTAGAGAGGCCTCCCACGCCAGCCTGCTGGACCTCACGGAGAGTCAGCCCTGCAGGGTCTGCCTCTGAGTGCTACACTCAGCATAACCCAGCACTCTGCTCGTTTAGAAAATCGGCTGTGATGGCATCATCGGGTCTGCGGCCAAAGAAGACCGGTGTGGGGTCTGCAGCGGGGACGGCAAGACCTGCCGCGTGGTCAAGGGCGACTTCAGCCACTCTCGGGGCACAGGTGAGCTCGGGCCTCAGGAAAGGTGACCCCGGCCACTGAGAGCGGACGGGTGAGCATGGGCCCCAAGGTGTTGCTGCAGCAATCGGCCAGCCTACAAATGTTGTGTACTTTTTTGCCCCAAAGATCAATGATCCCATGCCTTCCCTGCATCTTGCATGTAAGGACTAGCTAATAATAGTTGGGGGGGCTTCCCAGGTGGGGCCCCGCAGTAAAGAATCTGTCTGCCATTGCAGGAGGTGCAAGAGACACAGGTTCAACCCCTGGGTTGGGAAGATTCCCCCTGGAGAAGGAAATGGCAATCCACTCCAGTGTTCTTGCCTGGAGAATCCCCATGGACAGAGAGCCTGGCGGGCTACAGTCCACGGAGATGCAAAGGATTGGGCACGACTGAGTGACTGAGCATGCACACACAATAGTATTTAGGGCACCCTGCACTTTAGTCTTAGGATTTCTGAAAGGCAGAGAAAAACATTTTAAGCAGAACGACATGTTTAGGTTCTTTGACATGACTAGTCTGCCCCAGTGCTGAGTTTGGCCCCTGAGGTCCGTTTTCATGCAGTGGCCCCCTGTCCACCAACCTCCCCCCTCCCGCCCCCACACCCCTCGCAGCGCAAGCTGGCTCATCTGTCTGTCCCACATACTAAGGCGGCAGCAAAGACACTTGGCCACTTCGTTTTTACTGCTGTAAGATGATGTTCTTTGTCTCTGAATGTTCCACCATTTACACACATCCCTAAACATGCATGAAGCCCCATGTTCTGGGACGTCCGCGATGCGGCTGCTGGCTGGGACTGCGGAGTCCCTGTGACTCCCGTGTCCCAAATGTAGACCGGCCCCCGCCCCGGGCCTGGAGAGGTTGCAGGGTTCAGCTGATGGGCGGCACAGTCTTTCCACTGGAACCGTCTTCACAGCCTGTGGGCTGCCTTGCCCAGAGGTGGGAGAGTTTCTGATCACCCGCCTGGTGGCTGCCAACTTACAAAGTCCGGGGAAGTAGCTGCTCGATACCCACTCAGCGAGAGGAGCATGAGGCGGGCAAGGCACCCAGATGGTGAGTGAGCGTACCTTCCCCCGACACCGCCGAGGGTGACGGCACCAGGATAGCTCACTGAGTGGGGCTGTAAAGCTCCTCATTCCCAGAGCTGCTTTGGATGGAGGCATTTCAGGCGAGTTCCCCCAATACGGGGACAGGATCACAGTGTTCCCCCTGTCCCACAGAATGAGCCGAGAGGAGGGTCCATGCACAGCCCCCTTTCTCTACTGGGACAGGAGCCCTGGTCTGGAGCAAAGGCTGCTTCTAGACACCTCACGGAAAGGGCTCCTGCTGCATAGACACTCTGCAGAATCCTGACAGCCAAACCAGAGCCCCTCGCAAGTGAGAATTACCCTTCCGGCTCAGTAAGGGCTGGTTTCTGGACTTTAAGGATAGTGCCCAGGCTGGGAACTGGCCACTTGAGGGAACCTCTGCCTTCTGCCCGGCTCTGAGGAAAGCCACAGAAGCTGCCGCTGGAACAAGTCAGTGTCGGGGAGGCGCCTCCCCCCAAAGCTGCGCCATCCAGCACCGTTGCCACAGGCCACCAACGTGTGTTCAGATTTTAAATATAATTCGTTTAAATTAAACCAACATAAGACTTCCAGTCCTCAGTCCCGTGAGCCACATTTCAATGCCCCGTTGCCACGTGTGACAGGAAGTTCCTGCATTGAGTGTCACAGAGAGAGAAGGGCTGCTTCCTTGCAGAGAGTTCTCTTGGACAGCAGTGCTCTGCACCTTTGGGGCCATCCGCTCTGTTTTGTCTGATGCCACTTTCCCTGTTTGGACTCCAGCTCCAGTTTGCCATGAGACTGACCTTGCCTCCTGCTGCACCTCAGCAGCAGGGCTGCTTAAGAACAGACCTCAGCAGCTGGCAAGTGTTTTATTACTGACTTTTTTTTTCAAGTCAGCGTCAGAACCCCTTATATGAACTGGATGTTGTGCTGAGCTCCAGTAAGCTGAACTGACTGCAGTCACTCCATTCTGTGGGAGGCAGTGGAGCACAGCCGTGCCCACTTCTGCCCCCAGGCACTTCTTAGAGCACTAAGGAAGGTTTCACTGTAGTCCTTTGTAAACGTCCACTGTGCGCCAAGGAGCTGCCAACCTCAGGAGCACTTAGATCAGGACAGAGCACTGTCTTTCCCCCCAGGTTCTAATGCACTTGTTGGCCTTTGGTCTTGGCATGAGCACATCCATTCCTCCTATGACGGCAGCGTCCTTCTCTGCTCCCCCCATTCCCCATCCCTGCCTGCGCCCGGCCCCCTGCGCATGCAGAAGGCCGGTGGACTGGAAGCCTCTGGAGGAGAGTGGTCCCCACCCCAATGTGTGACTTAGTGTCCTACACTGAAGTCTTAGCAAACCTTCAGAGAAAGATAAGCTCAGTTAGCTTCACCTACCTCTGAAAGTTCTGTCCTGAATGCTTGCCAAATGTTACACCTTTGTTTTGGCGTCTAAAGCTATCTTGAACAAATCCTGGCGATTGGGCTCTATGAGCATAAGCTCATGTCAGTGTGGATTCTGTTTCTCAAGAATGTGTGTAGAATGCTCAATCACACATGGATGAGTCGCTATCTAATTCAAGTTTCATCAGACACAAGCCTGTAATCCAGGTCTGACATTCTAGAATGCGCGTACGAGAGATACTGCACACGGTCACCTTTGAGCCCACTTGGCCTATGAACATTCGTTCAGCACTGCTGCATTTTAAGCTTGAATTGCAGAAATGAAAGTTAACTCACTGAGTTGGTCAAGTCAAGGGAGGGGACCCTCGGGCAAATAGCTTGAGTGCACATGTGAGGTGGAGGGGGCGCCACTCAGCTCTAGGGATGCTGTGGAGCCCTAAGTCCTGGTGGGGCTCCTTGCCTAGCCTTGCAGACAGATGAGGGTGGCCCCAACACCCTAAAGGATAAGTAGGAATTAAATGACGGTGGAGGTCTGAGAAGGACATTTCAGGCTTCAGGAAAACCCAGCTTAGAAATGGCATAAAGGCCCCAGGTCATGTAACATCTAGGTGACTCCAAGTGCTGCTGGATGAATTCAGAATCCTGTCAGTTTAGATACAAAGTAACTTTCATCTCTGCCCAACTCTAAAGACAGGGGAGAGGAGGAATTCCTTATCACCCTGAGGGTGAATATCAAAGAAAATACCATACCCAAAAGATAAAGCAGAATCAAAAGCCGGATTTTTGCCCAATTATATGAAGTCCTGACCCTTGCCTGAACTCTTCTGGGTCCTTAACCCACATCCTTGAGCTGAGGACCCTGAACAGACCTACACAGGGAGAGTGTCCGCACCGCCAGGGTGCCCTCCTCGGGTGTCCTGGAGAGGTCCCAGTGCAGTATCCTGAGCTGAGTTTTTAATTGCTCTCTGGCCTCTTGCCTTCTGACTCTGAACAGATGAGGCCCTGGGCCACTTGGCTCTAGGGGAATACACTTGAATTAGCTATCATATTACTTTTCTGATGGATGGCCTTCAGAATGCACAAGGCTTGGATTGAGTTGAAACAGCTAAGCTTTTTTAAATTTAGAAACTTGCAAGTTCTCGATAGGATGCTTTCATTTCATTCATTAAATTGTCATTTTCACATTCCATGCTGCTCCTTGATACTTACAAGGTGACTGATGTCCATGGATACCCAGTCCTGTTCATCTCTGGACTCAAGTCCCCACCAAGAACTAGCCATGATGCCCCATGGGCTCTGAGTCCCTTTGCGCTATGTTCTTGAAGAGAACCTTCTCAAACTATCAGTTCTTAAAAAGGAGAGTGATGTGATCTATGCCTATTGAATGTAGATAGATCCACACATCACGCGTTTGTTCAGTAATTACCTGTAGAGCCTGTGCCTCGTGCCAAGTTCTGAGCTCCAGTGTCTAGCGTGTGGGGTGTGAAGGTTCCATGGGGACATTTGCCATTGTGTGATGGCGACACAGGCCACTTCTCTGCACCGACTATGAACTATGGTATCAGTTCCTAAAATGTGCATGTAAACCAATTACCATGTATTTCTTTTTCTCAGTCAGGAATAATCTTTGTACCAAAGTATCCACATGTGTGATGGCAAAGGCTGTTCCCAGGTGTTTCTCATGTAAGACTCTGGCTATTCTGAGCAGAACTAGTGGTGATATGCCTGGTGTGGGGCTCTTACCTCGCTTATGTGCCTGAATGTTTGCTGAGTAGAGTCAGTGGGAGTGAGTCATGTATGAAGCCGTGGATAAAAACATATCGCTTATGTGTAATTGATGTATAAGACGGATGACCTGAAAGAAAAGGTATAGAATAAAACCAATTCTAAGCCCATAAAAGATAAGATTTATCACATTAGGGCCGTACAGAAACACATGTCAGTATGCTGGGGACACTCCTTCACTCTCCTCAGCCTCACCTGGCACTTAGGCAGAAAATGCTAAGATTTGCCATAGAATGGAAGTTTCCGTATTACATGGTTGGGCTTCCCAAAAGGCAGAGGACACTTGACAAGACCCTCTTGGTCTTCGTGCTGGAGATAAAGGCCATGGCCTTGATCAGCCCACCTGCACTGACCTCGCATTCTGAGAACTGAGTCAGGATATTAGCCTAGACTCCTGAGCTTCCCATATCATTTTCAACTAGAACCAGAGAAACCATTAGCAATAAACATAAAGACAGTAATACTCTGATAAACAACTCAACTTTTGTAAACAGCAAAAACTAGAAACTTACACAAATGCCTCCCCATGCATTTTTAAAGATTATTACCCCTCTCAAAAAAAAAAAAAACACTTAGATTTTTTTGTGTGTGTGCATGTTTGATATAATGTTTTGAAAGTGTCCCAGTCCACATAGCCAGAGTATTATCTATGTTCCATCATGGTACCTTATCAACTCAATGGTTTTCTTCCAAAGAAAATTAATGTTACTGAAATCTGTAACAAGAGAAAAATATGATCTAAATCATTTACATGTGAAGTTCAGACAAAAGGTATTTTGCAGGTAAATAGGCTTATAGCCTGGTGATATTAATTATTCAGAAAATTTGAGGCAGGTTTAAAATCAACATCATTTTAAGGTCAACATCATTTTGAAGTTCTTCCTGACTACTTGTCCTTATGGCAAAAATTACATGTTCTCCTAGAATAATGGCGACAGTATTAACTTTTATCCATGGCTTCCTCATGACACCAAATTGTGTCCCTCTAACTGGATTTCTCCTGCTTAATGGCAGAGACTAGAATGGAAAATTATTTTAAAGATAGTCTTGCTGTCTTCCCTAAAGTGTGACTCTATCTTGTGAATTCCTGGAGTAAACCACCCCCGTTTCACACCATCAACAGAGTGATATCTGGCATCTGCAGAGAGGGGACATCTGGTATGAGGGATGACAAGGTGCTTTGGGGCTTGGTGATGGGACTCTTTCCCTTGCTGGTCACTCTTCATGCCAACCTTGGGATGGGCTTTGGCTCTGTCGGGGACAGTGCTTGAGAGACGGTTTCCTTGGTTTGTGGACAGAGGCCCTGCTTTTCACTTCAGGGATTTTCTCGTTCATTATTTCGTTACTCCACGTCATGAGCAGAGAAGCTCATCCTAGAAAAAAAACGCTAGCAGAGCCCAAGCGCAGCAATGCCCTGCCCGTTATTCAGGGAGTACCTTTATTCAAGCACAGCTGCGTTGTGTGTCTACCCTGAGCTCTTGACTCCCCAGCCTCCTCTGCCCACTAGGGTACTTGAGGAAGGAGAGGAAACAGGGGCCTTTTCAGTGTTGCTACATGTCCAAATCTAAGCTTAAAAATGGGCTGGTGGGCACACAGTGCAGCTGCCCCTTGCTGTGGAATGTGGAAATTTAACTGATTTGGACCTCAGCAAATATATCTGTTGCCTCTGGTTCTGCTGGTGATGCTAACACCAAGGTTAGGCACAAAATAGGAAACGTCCATGTAACAGCAGCAGTTTTCGGAGATCCTGTTACCAGGTCGGTTTAAAGATTTAAATGGAAATTTCTCCAAAAGTTTTAATCACCACCAACCCTGAACAATTTTGTGTTCATTTTTGACACTTCACTATCTTCTATGCCTGGCATCCAATGAGTCTTCAAATTCCCCAAGAAGGAATACTTTTTTTTAAGAGAGATTTGTGGTATAAAATCCATTGCTGTGATCCTCAAAGATGTTTTTTTTTTTTTTTGCATTCCTGAAGCAAAAACTGTTATTAATCAAAAAACCTTGCTTCATACTATGAGGCTCAGCGGTAAAGAATGTGGGAGACATGGGTTCGATCCCTGGATTGGGAAGATCTCCTGGGGAAAGAAATGGCAACCCACTCCAGTATTCTTGCCTGGGAAATCCCATGGACAGAGGGGCCTGGTTGTCTACAGTCTATGGGATTGCAAAGAGTCAGACTCAACTTAGTGACTATACAACAATGACACACTGAAAGGCCTGGAAAGTGGAGGGGCTGTGCCTACAAGTTGGTGCTGCTGCCCTTAAGTGAGAGGTGGTTGGACGGCATCACCTGGAGGACCATACCCCCACCTGGTTCAAGAAGTCATCCTGCCTGGGAATCAGGGAGGATCAGGGCACAAGAAGTAGACAACTCATACCAGACTATGTTAACATCTGTGAAGTCTTCCTATGCATCAGACATTTATTTGTAGGCATCCAAGACTGGATCTTTAGTAACAATGCTAAAATATTTGCTCTCAAGACTCAAGGACTCCACTAAAGTTTCCATCTAAGATGGCTGGTTGAACACAGGTGTTTATCTCCTTGGCTTCTCATGATCACCTTAAAAGGAAAGGTCTAGGGAGAACAAGCTTATATCACGTGGATGTTCATATGTTGTTTGAATCAGAATAAATAGATTTGGTTTAGATGTAGTAAATAAGCAAACAAGCAAAACACACACTGCCACAGTTATCTTGGCGGAAAAAGGGAACACAGCAGAGCAGGTCCTTATACTCTTATACACACCACCATCACTCACATTTTAAGGGTCAAAATAAGCTACGTGGTTGCATAATTTTAAGAGGTCAAGGAAATGCATTCCTACCGTGATTCCAGAGAGACACCTGACAGTATCTGGCGGCCAGCACACGACACAGCACCTCTAGCAAACTTCTCTGCCTTCCAGTATGTTGGTTGCCAACACAGGACATCATTCCCTGGCCCTAACTGAAAGCCAGTCCTGATAAGCAGCAAAAACCGTCCATGTACAGTAGACCCCCTTCTCCCTGAGGGCTACCTTTCAATACCCCCAGTGAATGACTGAAAGCACAAATAGTATGGGGCCCTAGATATATATTGGGTTGGCCAAAAGTTTCCTTGAGGTTTCTACATAATGTCTTATGGAAAAACCCAAATGAATTTTTTGGTCATCCCAATACTATACTTTTTTTCCTTACAAATACACAACCTGAGATAAAGTCTAATATATAAATTAGGCACAGTAAGAGATTAATAACTAATAATAAAATAGAACAATTATAATACTATCCTATAATACAAACTATGCAAATATGGTCTTTCTCTCTCAAAATATCTTACTGTACAAATTTAATGCCTTTTCCACCTTAATTAAGCACTTAGCATGCACTGGCTGTAACTTTTGCAGTTTGAGATGTGACAGCAAATTTCTTTTTACCTTGGGCAGAGTTTTATAAATGGAAGATTCATTCTTACCATAGATCTTAACAACCTACGCATATGATTTTTTTTTCCTTTCTTCATTAAGTCTAGAACTTCCACTTTTTCACTTAAGAAGAACTTTACAGCTTCTCTTTGGCATGTGCAAGTTGCCAGCATCACTACTCTGGTGCCTTGGGGCCATTATAAAGTAAAATAAAGATCTCTTGACTGTTGTGAAGCCGCAACAGTCAATCTGATAAGAGATGGCTACTAAGTGACTAACAGGCAGGGCACTGTTAACAAAGGCATGATTCACGTTCTGGGCAGGACCGAGTGGGACTGCGTGAGATTTCATCATGTTAATCAAATGGCATGCAATTTTAAACTTACTGCTATTTCTGGAATTTTCTGTTTATTATTTTTAGGCTACAATTAAGTACAGGTAGCTAAAACTATAGAAAGTTACACTGCAGATAAGGAGGTTACTGTATGTAGAGGTGACTCATCTGTGGCCTCCTTCTCAGAAGAGTCTGCAACACAAATGGGAGAGACAAAGATAACTGAAATGTGACAAACAAATAACTCAAGTAATAAAAGCTCCAGATCTCTAACAACTATTCTTAGAAATATTTGAGAAGTGATTTTACTCATAAAACCAGTACAGAGTACCATGAGAAGAAGCAATCAGAAAACAAAAAGGACATCGCAAATATTAAAACTATGACTATCAACACAATAATAGTGGGAGACTTTAATACTCCACTCACACCGCAAATATTAAAACTATGACTATCAACACAATAATAGTGGGAGACTTTAATACACCACTCACACCAATGGATAGATCAGCTAAACAGAAAATTAACAAGGAAATTCAAACTTTAAATGATACAATAGACCAGTTAGACCTAATTGGTATCTATAGGACATTCCACCCCAAAACAATGAATTTCACCTTTTTCTCAAGCGCACACGGGACCTTCTCCAGAATAGATCACATCCGGGGCTATAAATCTAGCCTTGGTAAATTCAAAAATATTGAAATCATTCCAAGCATCTTTTCTGACCACAATGCAGTGAGATTAGATATCAATTACAGGAGAAAACCATTTAAAAATTCCAACATATGGAGGCTCAACAACACACTGCTGAATAACCAACAAATCACAGAAGAAATCAAAAAAGAAATCAAAATATGCATAGAAATGAATGAAAATGAAAACACAACAACCCAAAACCTATGGGGCACAGTAAAAGCAGTGTTAAGGGGAAAGTTCATAGCAATACAAGCTCACCTCAGGAAACAAGAAAAAAGTCAAATAAATAACCTAACTTTACACCTAAAGCAACTAGAAAAGGAAGAGATGCAGAAGCCCAGGGGTTCTTTCTTAACGAAAGAAATCTTAAAGATCAGAGCAGAAATAAATGCAAAGGAAACAAAAGAGACCATAGCAAAAATCAACAAAGCCCAAAGCTGGTTCTTTGAGAAGATAAATAAAATTGACAAACCATTAGCCAGACTCATCAAGAAACAAATGGAGAAGAACCAAATCAACAGAATTAAAAATGAAAACGGAGAGATCACAACAGAAAACACAGAACTACAAAGGATCATAAGAGATTATTATCAGCAACTATATGCAAATAAACTGGACAACCTGGATGAAACGGACAAATTCCTAGAAAAGTACAACTTTCCAAGACTAAACCAGGAAGAGATAGATAATCTTAATAGACCCATCACAAGCACAGAAATTGAAACCATAATCAGAAATCTTCCAAAAAACAAAAGCCCAGGACCAGATGGCTTCACAGCTGAATTCTACCAAAAATTTAGAGAAGAGCTAACACCTACTCTACTCAAACTCTTCCAGAAAATTGCAGAGGAAGGTAAACTTCCAAACTCATTCTACGAGGCCACCATCACCCTAATTCCAAAACCCGACAAAGATGCCACAAAAAGAGAAAACTACAGGCCAATATCACTGATGAACATAGATGCAAAAATCCTTAACAAAATTCTAGCAAATAGAATCCAACAACACATTAAAAAGATCATACATCATGATCAAGTAGGCTTTATCCCAGGGATGCAAGGATTCTTCAATATTCGCAAATCAAACAATGTAATACACCACATTAACAAATTGAAAAATAAAAGCCACATGATTATCTCAATAGATGCAGAGAAAGCCTTTGACAAAATTCAACATCCATTTATGATAAAAACCCTCCAAAAAGCAGGAATACAAGGAACATACCTCAACATAATAAAAGCTATATATGACAAACCCACAGCAAACATTATCCTCAATGGTGAAAAACTGAAAGCATTTCCCCTGAAGTCAGGAACAAGACAAGGGTGCCCACTCTCACCACTACTTTTCAATATAGTTTTGGAAGTCTTGGCCACAGCAATCAGAGCAGATAAAGAAATTAAAGGAATCCAGATTGGAAAAGAAGAAGTAAAACTCTCTCTGTTTGCAGATGACATGATCCTCTACATTGAAAACCCTAAAGACTCTACCAGAAAATTACTAGAGCTAATCAGTGAATATAGTAAAGTTTCAGGATACAAAATCAACACACAGAAATCCCTGGCATTCCTATACACTAACAATGAGAAAACAGAAAGAGAAATTAAGGAAACAATTCCATTCACCATCAAAACAAAAAGAATAAAATACTTAGGAGTATTTCTACCTAAAGAAACAAAAGACATGTATATAGAAAACTATAAAACACTGATGAAAGAAATCAAAGAGGACACAAATAGATGGAGAAATGTGCCGTGTTTGTGGATTGGAAGAATCAATATAGTGAAAATGAGTATACTACCCAAAGCAATCTATAGATTCAATGCAGTTCCTATCAAGCTACCAGAGGTCTTTTTCAGAGAATTAGAACAAATAATTTCACAATTTGTATGGAAATACAAAAAACCTCGTATAGCCAAAGCAATCTTGAGAAAGAAGAATGGAACTGGAGGAATCAACCTACCTGACTTTAGGCTGTACTACAAAGCCACAGTCATTAAGACAGTATGGTACTGGCACAAAGACAGACATATGGATCAATGGATCAAAATAGAAAGCCCAGAGATAAATCCACGCATCTATGGACACCTTATCTTTGACAAAGGAGGCAAAAATATACAATGGAGAAAAGAAAATCTCTTTAACAAGTGGTGCTGGGAAAACTGGACAGCCACTTGTAAAAGAATGAAACTAGAACACTTTCTAACACCATACACAAAAATAAACTCAGAATGGATCAAAGATCTAAGCATAAGACCAGAAACTATAAAACTCCTAGAGGATAACATAGGCAAAACACTCTCCGACATAAACCAAAGCAGGATCCTCTATGACCCACCTCCCAGAATGTTGGAAATAAAAGAACGAATAAACAAATGGGACCTAATTAAAATGAAAAGCTTCTGCACAACAAAGGAAACTATAAGCAAGGTGAAAAGACAGCCTTCAGAATGGGAGAAAATAATAGCCAATGAAGCAACGGACAAACAATTCATCTCAAAAATATACAAGCAACTCCTGCAGCTCCATTCCAGAAAAATAAACGACCCAATCAAAAAGTGGGCCAAAGAACTTAACAGACATTTCTCCAAAGAAGACATAAAAATGGCTAACAAACACATGAAAAGATGCTCAACATCACTCATTATCAGAGAAATGCAAATCAAAACCACAATGAGGTACCACTTTACACCAATCAGAATGGCTGCCATCCAAAAATCTACAAGCAATAAATGCTGGAGAGGATGTGGAGAAAAGGGAACCCTCTTACACTGTTGGTGGGAATGCAAACTAGTACAGCCACTATGGAGAACAGTGTGGAGATTCCTTAAAAAACTGCAAATAGACCTGCCATATGACCCAGCAATCCCACTGCTGGGCATACACACCGAGGAAACCAGAATTGAAAGAGCCACGTGTACCCCAATGTTCATCGCCGCTTTGTTTACAATAGCCAGGACATGGAAGCAACCTAGATGCCCATCAACTGACGAATGGATAAGAAAGCTGTGGTACATATACACAATGGAATATTACTCAGCATTAAAAAAAAATTCATTTGAAGCAGTGCTACTCAGGTGTATGCAAGTCTAGTAAGAGTTTCAATCAAAAATATATTAAATACATGTTAATAGATACAAAATATATTTTTAATGCTCTTGCTTATCAAATAAAAACAACAAGCCAGAAGGAGAATGGACAACACTTATGAATAAGGTAGTTAAGTGAAGAGTAAATACAAATGACCTATATGTATATGCTAAGATGCAGAGCCACACTGATAATGAGGGAAATGCAAATTACATCTCCTTTTTCACGTCTTAGACTAGCAAATATCAAGAGAATTGATAATACTAAGTATTTAGAATAAACATATGAACCAACGTGTGTTTTCCTATAGTATCGGCTAACTTCTATATTAGTTAAGGCATTATGGAGAGCAATTTAATGTACATTTAACATTTAAAGTACATGGATGTATTTTCAGTAGACAGATTTATTATTTTTTGTTGTTGTTAATTGTTTATTTATTGAGAGACAATTTCTCACCCAAGATAGTCATAGTTTCATAGTTCAGGAACACAGGAAAGAGACTTCTATGGAACTCAACCCAAAGAAATTCTTTATATTCCAAATCACTTTGCACTCTGAAAGATACCAGCCTTCCTCATCTCCTCAAAATCTTTCATGGAATCATAATTCCTGTAGAAATCTGCATATGCCTTCTTTCTTCGCTCAGCCACAGCAAACTTATAGAAAGTTGCAAACCCCAGGGAGACCATGAATGCTCCAACAATATGAAATCGCAGACGTTTGGCCAGGAGGCCACGCATCTGAGGTTTTGCCAAAGCAGTGGACATGGCAGATTTTCTTTTCGACGGCTCATGCAAGATGTCCTTCTAGGCTGACCGACAGATTTATTATTGACCTCTGTGTTGAATAGAATGCAGGTGAAGTCAAGACATTCTGCGTTTGGTTGTTTTTAGTTTTAGACTAAAACTGTCAATATCTGTTGGTTTTTGATCTATAGAAAAAGCCAATATTTACACTTACCCACAGTTGTAATGATGTTGTCTTCATCACTCTAATGCTCGATTAGAAAGCAAGCTTCTTTCTCTAAAGCTGACTTCAAGCAAGCTTCTTTCTCTAAAGCTGACTTCTTGGAAACAGTCCTAGGACTTAGCACAAAGCAGTACCTTTTACTAAAGAAATACTCAATTTGCATGTATGTTTTATGGTTGAACAGTTGAACAGTTCAGTGAAGACCTACAAGATCTTCTAGAAAAAACACCAAAAAGAAAAAGAAAAGATGTCCTTTTCATTGTAGGGGATAGGAATGCAAAAGTAGGAAGTCAAGAAATACCTGAAGTAACAGGCAAATTTTCCCTTGGAGTAAAGAATGAAGCAAGGCAAAGGCTAATAGAGTTTTGCCCAGAGAATGCACTGGTCATAGCAAACACCCTCTTCCAACAACACAAGAGAAGACTCTACACATGGACATCACCAGGTGGTAAATACTGAAATCAAATTGATTATATTCTCTGCAGCCAAGGATGGAGAAGCTCTATATAGTCAGCAAAAACAAGACCAGGAGCTGACCATGTCTCAGATCATGAACTCCTTATTGCCAAATTCAGACTGAAATTGAAGAAAGTAGGAAAAACCACTAGACCATTTAGGCATGGCCTAAATCAAATCCCTTACGATTATACAGTGGAAGTGACAAATAGATTCAAGGGATTAGATCTGCTAGACAGAGTGCCTGAAGAACTATGGACAGAGGTTTATGACATTGTACAGGAGGCCATGATGAAGACCATCCCCAAGAAAAAGAAATGCAAAACAGCACAATGGTTGTCCGAGGAGGCCTTACAAACAGCTGAGAGAAGAAGAGAAGCAAAAGGCAAAGGAGAAAAGGAAAGATATACCCATTTGAATTCAGAGTTCCAAAGAATAGCAGGGAGAGATAAGAAAGCCTTCTTCAGTGATCAGTGCAAAGAAATAGAAGAAAACAATATAATGGGAAAGACTAGAGATCTTTTTAAGAAAATTAGAGATACCAAGGGAACATTTCATGCAAAGATGGGCACAATAAAGGACAGAAGCAGTATGGACCTGACAGAAGCAGAAGATATTAAGCAGAGGTGGCAAGAATATACAGAAGAACTGTACAAAAAAAGATCTTCACGACTCAGATAATCACGATGGTGTGATCACTCACTAGAGCCAGACATCCTGGAATGTGACGTCAAGTGTGCCTTAGGAAGCGTCACTACGAACAAAGCTAGCAGAGGTGATGAAATTCCAGTTGAGGTATTTCAGATCCTAAAAGATGATGCTGTGAAAGTGCTGCACTCAATATGCCAGCAAATTTGGAAAACTCAGCAGTGGCCACAGGACTGGAAAAGGTCAGTTTTCATTCCAGTCCCAAAGAAAGACAGTGCCAAAGGGTGTTCAAACTGCTGCACAATTGCACTTGTCTTACATGTAAGCAAAGTCATACTCAAAATTCTCCAAGCCAGGCTTCAACAGTACATGAACTGTGAACTTCAAGATGTTCAAGCTGGTTTTAGAAAAGGCAGAGGAACCAGAGATCAAATTGCCAACATCCATCAGATCATAGAAAAAGCAAGAGAATTCCAGAAAAATATCTACTTCTGCTTTATTGACTATGCCAAAGTGACTGTGTGGATCACAGCAAACTATGGAAAATTCAAGAGATGTGAATACCAGACTAACTGACCTGCCTCCGAGAAATCTGTATGCAGGTCAAGAAGCAACAGTTAGAACTGGACATGGAACAATAGACTGGTTCCAAATAGGAAAAGGAGTATGTCAAGGCTGTATATTGCCACCCTGCTTATTTAACTTGTATGCAGAGTACATCATGAGAAATGCTGGGCTGGATGAAGCACAAGCTGGAACCAAGATTGCAGGGAGAAATATCAGTAACCTCAGATATGAAGATGACACCACCCTATCTCAGAAAGTGAAGAAGAACTAAAGAGCTTCTTGAAAGTCAAAGAGTAGAGTGAAAAAGTTGGCTTAAAGCTCAACATTCAGAAAACTAAGATCATGGCATCTGGTCCCATCACTTCATGGCAAAAAGAAGGGGAAACAGTGACAGGCTTGACTTTTGGGGGTTTCAGAATCACTGCAGATAGTGACTGCAGCCATGAAATTAAAATATCCTTGTTCCTTGGAAGAAAAATTATGACCAACGTAGACAGCATATTAAAAAGCAGAGACATTATTTTGCCAATAAAGGTCCGTCTAGTTAAAGCTTTGATTTTTCCAGTAGTCGTGTATGGATGAGAGAGTTGGACCATAAAGAAAGCTGAGTGCCGAAGAATTGATGCTTTTGAACTGTGGTGTTGGAGAAGACTCTTGAGAGTCCCTTGGACAGCAAGGAGACCCAACCAGTCCATCATAAAGGAGATCAGTCCTGAATATTCATTGGCTGATGCTGAAGCTGAAACTCCAATACTTTGGCCACCTGATGTGATGAACTGACTCATTTGAAAAGACCCTGATGCTGGGAAAGATTGAAGGCAGGAGGAGCGGGGGATGACAGAGGATGAGATGGTTGGATGCCATCACCAACTCAATTGACATGAATTTGAGTAAACTCCGGGAGTTGGTGATGGACAGGGAGGCCTGGTGTGCTGCAGTCCATGGGGTCACAAAGAGTCGAACATGGCTGATGACTGAACTGAACTGAACTGCAGGTATGTTTGACCCAGAAATTCTCACAGCTGATGTGTGTGACATTGTATATATACATAGAAAGATGTGCAAAGCTGTTCATTGCAGTTTATTATTTTTAGTGCTTTTGCAGAAGTATAATTCAGATATCATAAAATTCATCCTTTAAGGTGTACAGTTCAAGGGGGTTTAGTACATGCACAGCATTCTTCAGCCATGACCACAGTTATCCCAGAAAGAAGCCCCACCCCTGTTAGCAGTCATTCCCCACCCCCGCCTCCTACCCCAGCCCTAGGCAGCCACTTTCTGTGTCTATCTGTCCGTCCTGGACACTTCACATAATCGGCGTCATGCAACATATGATCTTTGTGACTGTCCCTAGCATTAGCATAGCATTTTCAAGTTTCCTCCATATTGTATCATCTATCAGCATTTCGTATTTTTCTTTTTTTAGCTAATCTTACCTACTGTAAAACTGGACTTCATGTTTTTAAAATGTGAATGTAAAAATACCTTCATTACTTGATGGACATTTGAGTTTTTTTGTGCTTTTATGGTTGTAATGAATAATGCTGATATAAACATTTGTGTATGTTTTTGTATGGAGTTATTTTTCATTCTTCTTGGCTATATAATACATAGGAGTAGAATTGGCAGGTTATATGGTAATTCTGTTTTTCCTGTTTTGAGGAGCTATCAAACTCTTCTCTAATATTCCTGTACCATTTTACATTCCTACTAGCAGTGAGTGAGGGGTTCAAATCCTCCACATTCTCTCCAGCCCTTGTTACCTTTTATCATTTTTTTGTAGGTATCCTAGTAGGTGTGGAGTGGTATCATTGTTGTTTTAATTTGCATTTCTTTAATTACTAATGATGCTGAGATTCTTTTCATGTGCCTTTTGGCCATTCATGCATCTCCTTTGGAGAAATATTTTTTAAAATCTTTTGCACATTTTTAGATTGAATTATTTGCCACTCTATTATTAAATTGTAAGGTTTCTTTATATACTCTGGACATAGTTCTTTTATCAAAATGATTTGCAAATATTTTCTCCCAGTGTATGAGTGTGCCTTTTTACTTTCTTGATGGTATCCCTTGAAGCACAAAGTTTAAAACTTTAGTATGATCATTTTCCTTTTTTTCCTTCTGTTACTTGTACATTTGTTGCCAAAACTCACCCTCTGTTCACCGGTGCTGAATAGAAATGCAGACCCAGAGTTTTGGATGAAGTAGAAAAGAGTAGATTTTATTGCTTTGCCAGGCAAAGGGGGCCACAGGGGGCTATTGCCCTCAAGACAGTACGACCCACCCTGCAGTGGGTAGTGGGAGGTTTCTCAGTGTTCCAGGAACAGGGCATGATCAGCTTGTGGACAGTTCTTGGACTGGTTGGCCTCAGGGTGAAGTTTCAAGCATCATCAGTTTTCTGGTTTCAGCCAGTCCAGAGTCTGTTTTTGTTGATAAGCAGTTTTCATCTGGAGGGGTCTGTTTCCCAGACAACTTAGGAATGTGTGTCAAGCCTTTATCTATGTCATTCAGGGAAGTGGGAGTTCAGTGATTCTTCTGTGTGGCAGAGTTATAGTCTGAATTGTTACCAGTTCCTTAGCCCAACAGCCATTCTTTGTTTTTGCATCTTCACATTTCCCAGTCATTAACTCTTGAGTTGGCAGTGTACTTCAAAAGGCAAGAATACAGGGGCTTATATAATTCCACTTTTGCTGTCTAAAAAACTAGTGCCTAATCCAAGGGTACAAAGATTTCTTTCAATGTTTTCTTCTAGGAATTTTTATAGTTTTAGCTCTAAGATTTAGGTCTATGACCAATTTTAGTTGTATAGTTAGAGATGAAAGTCCCTTTTCATTCCTTTGTATGTCAATATACTGTCATCCCAACACTGTTGAAAATAATATTCTTTCTCCATTGAATATTCTTGGCATCTTTGTTTTAAGAAATCAAAAAGAGACTTATTTCTAGAGTCTCAGGTATATTTCATTGATAGAAATATCTGTCCTTGTGCTAGTATCATGTTGTCTTGATTATAGGAGCTGACTAGAACTTTGGAAGCAAGAATTGTCAGTCCTCAAACTTGATTCTTTTTAAATACTGTTTTGGCTCTTTTGGATCCTTTGCATTTTCATATGAATTTGAGAATCAGCTTGTCATTTTTGGCAAAAAAAATAAGCTGGAATTTTAGTAAGGATTGTATTTAATCTGTAAATCAGTTTTTAGGTATTCCCACCTTAACAATGTTAAGTACATGATCAACATGTAGTGTCATTCCATTTATTTATATTTTCTTTAATATCTTTCAACAAGGTTTCTGTCGTTTTTGGTATAGATATCTTGCACATCTTTAATAAATTTATTCCTAAGTGTTTTATTCTTTTTGATATTAAGTCAAATGATTAAAATTTCGTTTGGAAATGTTTAACCCTAATGAATACAAATACAGTTGATTTTTGTATATCAATCTCATATCCTGCAGCCTTGCTGAACCTGTTCTAACAGATTTTAGTGGTCTCCCTCATATTTTTCTATATATAAAGTCTTGATAGAAACAGATAGAGATAATTTTATTTCTTCCTTTCCAATTTGGATGTCTTTTGAAAATCTTTTTCTTGCCTAATTGACAGAGAGAGAACTTTTAGTACAGTGTTGAATAGGAATGGCAAGAGCATCTGCTGAACATCCTTTTCTTCTTCCTAATCTTAAAGGGAAACCATTAAATATTTTACCATTAAGTTTGGTGTTAGCTGTGGGATTTTTATAAATGTTCTTTATCAGGCTGAGGAAGTTTCCTTTTATTCCTAGTTTGTTAAGTATTTTCATCATGGAAGAGTATTAATTTTGCCAAATGCTTTCTCTGTATCCATTGAAATGAAAAAGTGTTTTGTCCTTTTTCAGATAAATTACATTGATTGATTTTTATATGTTGAACCAACCTTGAATTCCTAGGATAAATTATCTTTGGCCATGGGGTATAATCTCTTTTTATGTTGTTGGAATAGGTTGCTAGTATTTCATTGAGGGGTCTTGTGTGCATATTGATATAGCATATTTTCTAAAAGTGACAAGTTTTCAATAACCTTAATGTCATAAATGACAATTTTTAAATAACCTGAATCAATAGGAGAGTAGCTGCATAGACTACATTGCAATTTAAATGAAAAATAAGGAGAGCTACACATGCGTGGACACACAAACATGTGACGTAACACAACACTCTTAATGCTGTTTCTAACACTCATGTAAAGTACAGACACATAAAACATATACCGTGTGATATTTTCATATTTGTATTTGTGTAGACGTTGGTACAAGTGGTAAAATATCTGAATGAATGTATCTCAGACTGATAGCGGTAGTTCCCACAGGGGATCAGAGTGGGATTTACCTGTATTAAAATTTGTATAATGAGGAAATATGCATGTATATTTATGTAAATTTAAAATACATAAATGTTTGCAAACAAAAATTAACTCACTGATACATATAAACTCATGTCTTAAAAAATGTTGCTATAAACTAAGGGAAACTTCTGTTAGCCCACAACACGGTTCTGTTATTACCACACAAATATAGACGCAGTTGGTATGATTAAAACTGTGTCAGCTAAAAATTAGTAGTAAATTTAGAAAGAATTAGTAGAGGATCAACATGAATATACTGCAATAGGAAAAGGAGGAAAGGGCCAAGAACAAATCACTGGTGTAAGAAAAAGACCTCACCAGCAAAATATTACCAAGGAGAAGCTGAAAATTGTCATCAAACATTATTGCTGTAAATTCCAAAGACTGATTAAATAATAGTCTCAATGAAAGAAGAACTCATTGGTAAGAAATGAGAGCTCACGGAATAGCCAGTGAAGCAACAGAGGGAAATGAAACGAGACTCAGCTGAGGAAAAGGGCAGAGGAAGAAAATGGGTCTGTTACAGAAAGCACGTCTTCATGGATTCAAAGGAAAGGGACACTGCTGAGAACACAGGGAGAAGCACGGAGGGCAGCACTGAGAAAAACGAGCCAAGCAGAATGGAAATAAAGGATCAGAAGGGTAAGAAGCTGAATGAGCACGATGGAAGAAAAAGGGGTCAAACGTAAATAATTTGGCATCTCTGAAGAAAGAACACTAGCAAATATATATATGGCGCAACCCAGGAATTGAACCTGCATCTCCTGATTTCAGGCAGACTCTGTACCACTGAGCAACCTGAGAAATCTCATGGACAGAGGAGCCAGGTGGGCTGTAGTCCACAGGGTCGCAAAAGAGTCAGACACGACTTAGCAACTTAACAGCAACATATATATATACACATATATATATGTATATATGTATATGTATAATTACATATAAATGTAATAATAGAGCTTCATGTCCCAGGAAAAAAATTACATGAAACTATGGATAGCCTAATAGTTACCAGATTTTTTTTTTTAATTTTTTTTTTTTATTATTGTTTTTGCCATACATTGTCATGATATCACCATGGGTTTACATATGCTTCCCCTCCGGGTCCCCCCTCCCTCCTCCCTCCCCCCCGGGAAATCTCGCTGCACCAGTCCCGAGCATCAATCCTGGGCTGGCGATTGATTAGACACATGACAATTAACATGCTTCAATGCCCTTCTCCCATCTCATCCCACCCTTACCCTCATCCACAAAGTCCACAAGTCTATTCTATACATCTGCGTTCCTTTTGTTGTCTCCCATGTTGGGTTCTCATTACTGTCTTTCTAAATTCCATATATATGTGTTAATATACTGTATTGTTGTTTTTGCTTCTGGCTTACTTCACTCTGGATAAGTTTAAGTCTTTTGCGTATCTGATCCAAACATTAGGTAACATAATAAAAAGAAAACAGCAGATTGGCCCAGACTTTTCTGCACCAGCATTTAATGGAACAACTCAAACAACAGCCTCAGAGAACAGAAGTGTGACTCAAGAATCTTATACCAACCCAACTGATATTCAAGTATCAATGAACAGTATTTTTTTTTACTATATTACAGTTCAGAAGCCATAATTTTCTTTCAGTCCATCTCAAAGAGAACAAACTTGAGGCAAGCAAGAATTTATTGGAAAAACTGGGAGAAGAACACATTAGTGAACATTAAATTAATTTTTAGGACTAAAACAACTGCAGGGATTATCTTAGAGCACAAAAGATAAATGTTGTAAATTAACAGTGTAGAGATGATTCAGTAAATATTGAAGAGCAGTGTAAGAGAGTGAAGGGTAGTGTGTTATGCTGATTTCCTCATCTTTTAATATCCAGAGATTAAAATAATTTACAGCTGATAAGTCACGTATTAGAAGTATAAGTATAATTAAAAGTTTACAGGAAAACGTCAGAATAAAAAAGACATAACAATGAACTAAAATGGATGGATGAAGGAAAAACAGAGCTAAGATACTGACCCACACACCATGTTAGCCGTGAGAAGTGTGACTGCCATTAAACTACTCTGAGGTCTTTGTGCTGTTTGGGAGAAAAAGAGTATGATGATCTTAGTAGATGCAAAAAAGCACTTCATTAACTTCAATACCTCCTCATAACAAAACTCAACAAACTACGGAAAAAGAGCATTTCCTTAACCTGATAAATGATGCCTATCACATTCTCACTGCTGACATCATTTTCCCTTCCTCCAACTTCATGGATAAGGCAAGGATGTCACTCTCTTATGTGGCCTATAATGTGGTTTTATAAGTTCCAGCCAGCATGGTGAAAGGAGAAGAAATCCAAGGCATAAAGATCAGAAAGGAAGAAACAAAACTGTCATTCGGGCACATTTAAGTTAGCAACATAGAAACCCAGCTAAAATATACAAAGTATTATAAATGATAAGTGTTAGAAAGACAACCAACCGTAGGATATATTGAGTTGGCCAAAAAGTTCATTTGCATTTTTACAGGAGTCTTTGACCAATCCAATATCTCAGAGTATCAATATACTTTCTACTGTATCCTTTTATAACTTTAAAATTTTGCACCTTGGGTACATATTGCCAAACAAAACTTAATTATTTTAAAGTTTTTAAAATCATATATAGTGTTCTCTTGGCTTAAAATGATGTGCGTATGTTTATATGCATTAAAAGTTTCTGAAAAGGCTGGTCATCAAAAATAAGGGTAATTTTCAGTGTAGCAAAGTCTGTTTTTAGTTTTTCCCCTTGTATTGGTTTGAATTATCATTTACTATATTTATAATGAAAATTGAGCCATTTTACTGTGAGAAAATGAGGAAATAAACTCCTCAAAGTAGATATTTCCATAATCTCTACATACTTGGGCCCAGAAATTTCTCATTTTGAAAACTCCCTTGCTGATTCTGATGATCACATTTGGGAACCACAGGGGTAGGATTTATCGTCTAATTTGGGATCGTCATCTAAATTGCCGAAGCAAATGTATATTACCTTTGTCTAAAACCCGAATGTAAACCAAAACCAGGTGATTAGCAGCCTACCTTTCAGAATCTCGCTATTATGTTGGGCTCGCTAACTGAGGCAGTCGCCCTATTCACCAGGCTTTAGCCAGCCCTACTTCCTCCCTGGCAGCCTCAGTCATTTCCTTCCAGAACTTCGCTGGCCACCTGCCGTGGTGGGGATGCGTGGGGTCAGAGAAGGCCTCTGAGGGACCCCACTACGCCTGGCAGTACTCAGGGAGGTGGGCAGAAGTGTACGCTGCAGTGGTCGCAGCAAAGTCCAAAGGGCAGTGAGGGCAGGAAGTGATACCCGGCGGTAAGGCGGCCGTTTTGTCACAGGGCAAGTAGCCCAGCTTCTGCCGTCATCCCATGGAGCCAGGGACAAAGTACAGCAAAGATGGCAGGAACCCAGTCGATGATGTGCCCGGGGACGTTTAGCACCCGTGCCCCAGGGCAGTGCCCTTCACACAGAGCTCCAGGCTCGTAGTTTACTGGGGCAGCCGCAACCAAGCACCATCCCCAGGGAGGCGTAAGCAGGAGACACACCGTCTCAGTCTGGGGGCCAATGGTCTGAGGTCAGTTGTCGGCAGAGCCGGTTCCTCGTGAAGGTGAGAAAGAATCTTCCTCATGCCTCTCTCCTGCTTCTGGTGTTTTGCTGGCAGCCTTCGGCTTGTAAGAGGCATCATCTTGATCTCCGCTCCATGATTACTCAGAGTTCTCCCTGTATACATGGCTGTGTCCAGCTTTCCTCTTGTTATCATTACGCCAGTCATACAGGACGGGGGGCCCACCCTGCTCCAGTATGACCTCGTCTTAACTGATTACGTCTGCAACAGCCCAGTTTCCACATAAGGTCACGTTCTGAGGTCCTGGGGTTAGGACTTCGTCATCTGGATTTGGGGATGGAAGGGACCTAATTCAACCCAGAACACAGCAAATGGTGCTGTCTGGAATTTGGGCGGCTGGGATATTCTGGCCACAGAGGAACGCTTCTTATTAGTTGACTAGCTTGATTGCTCAAAGCTCTGAAGTCACTGTGGGGGTGGAGCAGTGGGTTCTGGTGGGGGGTGCTGTGAGCCTCTGATGGTGGGTGGAGGTGTGTTGGCTCACCTGTGTGTTATCTGTCACTGCAGGTTACATTGAAGCTGCTATCATTCCAGCTGGAGCTCGAAGGATTCGCGTGGTGGAGGATAAACCTGCCCACAGTTTTCTGGGTAAAACAAAAATGGTTTGACTCATAGTTTATGTTCTGAACGTTGATTTGGACAATCCAGCTGATAATTTGGTCCAGCAAAATGCTGAAACAGTGCTTTCAGACCACTGATTTTAACTCATATTTTAGGGGTAGTGAGCAATCAGCATGTACGAAGCAGTACTGTCATATTTGGCTAAAGTTCAGCCAACCTCAAGGTGAATGGGGGCGGGGGGGGTGCATAGGAACCACCAGCTTTGGACAGGAAGGCAGGTGACAGTGAGTGAAGGTGGTTGTAAGGAACTGGGGCAGCCTGAGTCCCCCGGAGTAACCCCAGGAGCGCTCAGGCAGCCAGGGCCTGAGCGGCAAGGGTGCGCCCCCACTTGTGGGAACTCCTTTAGGCTAGTGACGGCTCTAGGGCTGACTCCTTAGCTGGGGAAAGAATAACTGCTGTCAATCTAATGGAGACCCAAAAGAACACAGGTTTCACTAAGTACCGTGTGCCCCAGACTCCCAGTGCCAACCCCATGGACCTCAGGCATGACTGCTCACCTTTCTGTAGAAGGATTAAGTCGCTTTCCATGCTGGTCTTCATCACCTTCGACAGAGCTGACAGAACTGTGCTTAAAGCCCAAGGACTGTTCCCTTTAGCCCCTTCTTAGCCTCAGAAGGTCCTCTGAGTGTGTCCTAAACTCAGTTCTCAGGCTCTCCACAAGCCCCCGGAGGTCCACCCTGCGCCCAAGCACCAGGGCGGCTCTAGCGCTGGGCTGACACACAGCTGCTCTGAACGCTGCCGCGCAGGGCCTGCCTCTGCCCTGAGGTCACTGAGGTGGGGCATGCTGTACCCCCGTCCCCCAGCCCTGCTCCACGTTCCTGTCTTGGGCCGGTTTCACACTGGAGGTGGCTCACCTGCTCCCCAGGGACCCCCTCGAGCATCCTCATGTTGTGTCTCCCTGTCTGTGCCGCAAGGTGCTGTTTGAGATTGTTTTTTTTTTTTTTTTATGTAAGACATGCTCTTTTTCTGGCTTCAGACTTAAGAATGAAGCTATTCTGGCTAAAATGAAGTCTACTCATGAAACACTTTTATTTCAACCTTTATCACTGATTTTTAGAAACATGGCTTTGTCCACATTCCTTTCTTTGTAGATATAAACGTGTCTAAGTGTTTCTTTGAAATAGTCTCCACTTGAAAAACGCAAAGTCTGATGAGAAGGACGCAGACCAGACCTCCAGTAGGCAGGTGCACAGCGAGACCACCACGCTATAGAGGAGTTGCGAACCACTTACAGACCCTGAGGTAGCCCTCCCACTCCTGACTTGGGGAGTGGGCACAGGAGCTCCTGTTTCTAAGTGCCTGCACCAGGCTCTGGGCAAGCAGCGCCCTGGGGGTCCTTACTGGCTCCCAGACACCCCTGCCCCCCCCAACTCTCTCGCCCATCCATTGGCATCCTGGAAGCCGTAATGAGCAGTGCTCTTCCTGCTGCCAGCCTGGGACCTGCCGTCCCTCAGGTTGGCATCCACGTTGGTCTCCATCAGCCCTGTGGTTTTTCCCACACTGGCCCGGTCCAGCCTGGACTCTGCAGCCATCCCAGCTGTTGCTTTACAAATAGAGTGATGCTTGTAAATGCTTTCCAAATCAGGGCCTGCACTGCTCTCTGCGACTTTTTCAAAAGTGACAACCTCTTTACTAAATTCTCAAAGAACACCAGTCCCTCCTTTCTGCTCATCTAAGAAAATTTGGTCAACTTTATCAGCATTTGTTTTAGGGCCCCGTCACCCAGTGTCACGCCAAAAGTTAGCCTTTCCAACTGGTCCATTGGCCCTCCCCTACCTGGAGATATTTCTGCTCCCCAGAAGCACTGGGCCTCTGTGGGAATCTGGCATCACCTTTGACCTTTATCTTATTCAAAACTCATGATCCCAGTATCTCTGGTGCTGGCACAATTCCAAGGTCAGCTTACCAATCCTTCCGTAAAGCACCAGTAGGTGCCCTGCAAGTAGGTTCCTCAGCTTCCTGTCCTGCCCCTAAGACTTCCCAGCACCATTCCTCCAGCCCCAGGAATCTGGTAAAAGTGGGAACATGATCTTTATGTCTGCTTTTCTGTGTGATACAAGGACAGACAGAAGGATGTCAGAGTCCTTTAGACCCCTCAACATCTCATTCTTGTCGTGAAGATGACTTTTCGCTGGAACCTGTGTTAGGGCCAGCTGCTGGAGGGAGCCAGCTCTCACGGTGGTCCCTCTTGCTCCTGATGCCGAGGGCCACATTCCAATAGCAACGCTGACACTGACATCGTGAGTCCCAGTCATTGAGCTCTGCTCTGCTTTGAAGACCTGACCCCTGACCCTCCAAATACCAGAGTACTGCCATGCCTAATTCACTGAGGAGGAAACCAGGGCCCTGAGAGTTCAGCCGGTCACCCAAGCTCCTCTCCAGCTTGGCCTGCTGCAGCTCACGGAGGCGTCAGTCACAGCCAGAGATCGGGTGGAGGCGATTTCTCACTGGAGAACATGTTAAACCTACCTGTTGCTACTACTTTGATGTGTGGATACCAGAGAAGCACATTTCCATCCAAGGAGATTGATTTAATGTCTCAGGATGAATTCTCAGCTCCCTAGAAGCACTGGACCTCCCTGGGAAGTTGGAGCCAGACTCTGCCACCTTTTCTTATCTGCAAATCGCAGTTCCAGTATTCCAGGGCCTGGTGTGTACACAAGGGAAATCCAAAGGTGGTCCACACTCATTGTGTTTCTAAAGTTAGTTCAAGCAAGCCTTGTTTCCACCCAGGGCTGGGTGCTTTGGATGTCAACCCCATGTAACTTTGAATTGCTCTCCCATTTGCGGGAGCAGTTCCTGAAGAATTCACCCCACCTACCTTCAACCCACGCTGCCTGGCTTTCTGCTCAAAACCACCTGGAACAGGAAATGCCTCTGCAGTTTGCATCCATAGCTGAGAGCGGAGCTGGCAAAATTCCGAGTGGAAATAAAAGGAGCTGAGTCAACGCCAGGATGAGAAGTAGGTTGAATGTGGGTCAAGTCTTCCAGTGGAATCCAGGAGGCAGAGAGACAGAAAGGAGCCTGGCTTCTTCACAGCGCTGGGCAAGAAGTGGGCATGCGGACGGGGTCTGACCTCCTGTGGCTGCCTCCAGGCAGTCTAGAGAGGAGCCTGGCCATCCCAGCAGGATTGCCCCCTCCCCAGTGCCTGGAAGTCCAGGGACATCATGTCCGTGTCCACAGAGAGGCAGGAGGGCCGGATGGAAACAGACGGTCCCCGCGTGACCTCACACTTCAGGCCGTTTTGAGGAGGTTTGGCTCTGCCGTGGTAGCAGGGGAGGGTGTGTATTCGTCTTCATCCCACAAAAGTCTCCTCAGCTGTTGAAAGGCTTCTGGTAGCCCCTGAGCAAAACCCACAAAAGCAAGTACTGCTGCGTCTGGGGCAGGGTTTAAACATCCAACTTCTGACTGAGGCAGGACCAGCAAGTGAAAATCCCCTCCCCAGTGAAGCTGAACTTCCAACATTATGGGTAGGATTAAGTTGCTCTGCAGTCCTCTTTGTTCTTAACTCCATTATTTCTCTGTAAGAGCAGAGCATCTGTGGGAAGCCTGGCATGCTTCAGTTCATGGGGGCGCAAAGAGTTGGATACCACTGAGCGACTGAACAATAACACAACAGCCCCTGTTGAGTTTCTTGGCCTAAAAATTCTAATTTCAAATATAAACTCATCTCAAAATGCTTACAGATGAAGGGAGCTTGTGAATACCATTGATGCCAAGGATTGAGAGGAACACGAATTTCTGGAGCCCAAAATTTGTTTAATTTCAGAGGCCTTCTTTAAGGAATAGAATACATTATGTATAGGGCCTCGGAAGGGGCCCCACAAGCGGCCCTGGAGCTTCGGCTCCCCTGGTTTATGCAAACCCAGCTCTGGGGAGCTCGCTCTGGGGGCTGCTACAGACGGGCCAGGAGCGACCTGCACGCTTGCTCCCTGGGGCTGACATGGCCCCGCAGGGTGGTTCTCCACACTGAACCTGTTTGCTGTCGGTGAGGTTCAGATCTTGACGATCCAGCAGTCTTCTGAGGCTGCGGTGTTAACTCTTCTGAAAGGAGGTCAGGTGCTAACATCCAGTGTTAGCAGGAAGTTCAGAATTCCGGCATGGACCATAGCAGCCTGCAGATTTTGGACCCTGCTGCCTGAATGACTCACCTCAGAGTCAGCAGGCTTGCAGCGATCCCCAAGATTCTTGGACCTGCCAGCCTCCTACTTAGAATTCTGCCTCTGAGTTTTCCTCCCGCGCAGAGTGCATGAAGGATTGTCATCACAAGCCCACTGTCCCAAGGAAGCGTTGCTGTGTTCAGATGAGGGGGTCAAGTGGCAGTGGTAAAACTGGCTGCATTTCTGGAAGCTTGCAGGTGCCGTGCAGACGGCCATGACAGAGCTTGGACAGGCAAAGTTTATTCTTTCTGGGGCCATGAGAGGCCCCCCAACGCACACCCACTGAAGCTGTGACAGGGAGATTTTGCCAATTCAGCAGCCCAGGCTAGGACCTCCAAAGCCCAGACAGGTGCCTTCAGAAGTCACGAGAGTGCCCAGCAGCCGGGTGTGGATGGGAAAGCTGATGGTTTGCATCTCTCCCCAGCTCTGCATTCATAGAGCTCACATGGCTAACTGAAATCCGCCACGGGGGCGCATTTACAGCTTGAGTAGTGACAAGCAGTGGAAGTCTAGACTGCTTTCCCCAGAGAGCCTGTCCCCAGCGCTGTGCCGTCTGGCGTGTTCCTCCCCCTCCTGCTGCTGGCCTTTCTGGCTTGCCTCTCTCGCTTGCCCCCCGCCTTCCCTGGCTGCTTTCACCCCTCTATGACCTCCCCCACCCAGCCTGTGAACTGCCTACGGAAACATCTCCTCACCTCACCCCTGCCGCCCAGCAGGACCCTGCCCTTGTGGTGAGAGGGTGGCCCACGCCCGTCGCCCGCGGGCTCTGTCTGCTCCTCGTGGGACCCACGGCGGGCGCCTCTGCCCGCAGAAATGGCGCTTCCCCAGGTGGTCCCCTCACCTCTGTGTGGCGTTTCTGTGGATGGGTTAGAATTGGCTCCAGCTGTGCCCTCCTGCACTTTTTCCAGTTCTTCCCACTCTTGACCTCCCCAATGCTTGCCTTTTGGCACGAGGGTGGCATGGTTTTCAGTTCATAATCCCATAAGTCCTGTTAAAGCACCTTGGAAACAAGGCCAAATAAGACAGAACCACCTCACCCTGAACAAGTACTGGACAGGGCAGGGTCCTGGAGAGAGTTTAAGGCCTGTGCCTTTCTGAGTCTCAGACAGTACTAAGCTGACATCAGTAAGGATCCTAGGGTGACTTCTAGAAATCCATACTAGTCATTTTCTTTCTCAACCTGCCCTGCTTCTATCATGGTTAATATTTTTAAAAAACTGGCCTCCAAACATGACATGTGAAAGCTAAACCCAGTTCTCAACTTCTGAGTATTGACTTCAGGTACTGCTGGATCAGGGACTTGAGACGGTGGGAAATGATGTCTGTATCCCGGCACTGCTGTCCCGTCTCAGTGGACTGTAATCTGAGGGCCTCTTGCCGGTACTGGCAGATTCAGACTTAGGTCGAGTCTCTGGGCAGCTTTGGGAAACACAGCTGCTTCTCCCCGAGGTGAACAGAAGTGTTAGAAGCGACTCTTCCTGTCCAGAGTTGAGTGGTGGGCCTGCTTCTGGAGCCGAGGAGGAGTTTAGGGTCGGCCCCCCATGACTGGGGAAGAGTGCATCCCCAGAAGCTCCTCCGAGGGGTGTTACTTGCAGAAGGAGAGAGCGGTGTCAGAGAGCAACACCCTAGATATTCACAGAGGCCCTAGAGAGGAGCACGGCCCAGCCCGGCCGGGGCACTCAGTGCACAAGTGGCTGAGACGGAGGGCCGACCCGCCTCAGTGTGCCCTGGCCTCTGTGAGGGCGATCCCAGAGTGACGGTGGTCAGCACCCAGCTTTACAGAAACTCACTGCTCATCTCGCTGATTCCAAGTCACAGAGATTCTCAACCCGCTCAGGCGTCCCCAGCCCAGTGACAATGACAGTAAGCCTCTCCTCTCCTTCTCCACCTCTGCAGCCTCTCTCTGCCACCTCCTCTTGCTTCTCCGCATGGCCAGGGTGCTTCCCTCCCCCAACTACTCTGCTCGGAAACTGAGCTTATCGAGGAGCCAGGGAGCAAGTCCAAGCTGCCAGGCCCTCCGGCAACCTCTGCTCCCTGCTTTTCTTGCTGTCTCAGCTCCGGGCCTCCCCTCCAGAAGGCCTCCCCTGGCTGGCCCTGTCTCTGCCCACACACACGTGAGCCCTGGACTGGCCTCTGGCTCAGAGCTTCTGCAGGTATCTCGTGTTTATCTGTCTTCTCGCCCACCTCCCTTTCAAACCCTGAGCTCCCAAGGGCAGGAGCTGTGTCTTCAGCACCAGCTACAAGGCCCTCAGAAAGAGGTAAGAAAACAATTGTCCAAACCTCTAGAGGAATTGAAAGAGCGCTGAGCAACATGCACCCTTTGCCAGATACCCCGAGAGGTACTATGCCGAAAGTACTTATAGGTTAGTAGGTCACTGAAAGCTGTGGAAAACCACAAGGTTGGTTGTTTTTGTGAGGATGTAGAATGCGAGACACGGCAGTGATCTGAGGTTGGAATGTGTTCTCTGGGAGAACATGGCGTTTGCACATTGCAGTGTCTGTCATAAAACTCCAGACTTACACGTAGCCTAGTGAGTGTGGGACCTCGGTCTCTTTAGGTTCAGGTCTCCCTGTGACAATAGCTGTGTGACTTCAGGCAGGTTACTGAACCTCTCTCTGCCCCCATTTCTTCATCCGTGAGAGAAGAACGCAGTCCTTTACCTTAGAGAGCTGTTGGCAAGGTCAAATGGGTAAAAGCATACGGAGAAGCTAAACCAGAGAAAAGTGAAAGTGAAGTCGCTCAGTCGTGTCCGACTCTTTGCGACCCCACAGACCGTAGCCCACCAGGCTCCTCCGTCCATGGAATTTTCCAGGCAAGAGTACTGAAGTGGGGTGCCATTTCCTTCTCCAGAGTATCTTCCCGACCCAGGGATCGAACCCAGGTCTCCCGCATTGTAAGCAAGACGTGTTACCAGAATGTGCGCCTTTAATGGGGACTTGCAGGTGGTGGCTGAGGAGGAGAAAAAAGAGTGGAGATTGTCAATATCCCAACAGACTCGCTTCCTTCCAGTAGCCAGGAAGTCCCAACAGTGGGTTGAATTTCCTGAAGGGAAACATTGGGTTCTAAGTGGCGGAGCTTTCTCTTTGCGAAGCTGTTCCTGGAGTCCTGTAATCCGCAGCCATGCGCTGGGCAGCCACCCTCACTGAGTGTGGCCCCTCCTGGAAGCTGTCCTACTGGGAGGCTGCCCTACGCAGAGCCCTCTGTTTCTCTTGGGGGTTCCTGTAAACGCGGAGTGCTGAGCCGGCACCTGGACCTCCCGCTCTGGGCCGGGGGGCCAGCTGGGACCACCGTGTCCTGCAGACCAGGAAGCAGAGGGCAGCAGCCCCCAGCTGCTTGTGGCCTGACCACGGGCAGACCCCTCAGGTCCCAACTCAGCCCAAGGCTCGTGGGCTCAGGGTTACTGGAACTACCTGTGGGTTTCAACTCCCATTACCCACAGCTTGTATTATATCTGGGCATTTTGTTTCTGACCTTATAAGCAAAGAGTGGGGAACCTGTTTTCACTGATTCTGGACTGAGCAGGGCCCAGGTGTGCTGGCAAAGAATGCGGCATTGGACTTGGGGGGCACGGAGAGTTTTATTTTTTGAGTAACATAAAGACTTGCTATTGGCTATTTTCATTTGCCACCTTCTCTTACATGTCAGAGTAGGTTCTATAACCGTTGTTTACCTTCCTGAATAACAAAGCAAAACAAACCAAAAAAGCCCAGAATTTCACCGTAGAATGCTCTCTCATGAGAACCACATGACTCTAAAGCCTACGTGAGGAAAAAACAAAGAAATTATGGGTGAGCAGTCTGATGACAATAAATACATGGCTTGTATGGAAAACCAAATCTTTGCTACGGCCAGTCAGCAGAATGTCAGTTCCATGTCAGTTCCAACACACTTGGAGAGAGCAAAGTGTGAACCTGGCAAAGGCCATGAAGCTGAGGGTGGGCACGCCCCTGCCACTCACGAGGCATCAGCTGACTTAACTGCCACGTCTGTAAGCAGCTCAGGGTGAGAGACTCCCGTCTTTAGTACAAGGACACTTGCTTCTTGAAGGAGCATCTACTTCACTAATCTGGGGCTATCAGATCTCTAAAGGACACTAGAGTTAGACTGCCCTCTAAAAAGCCCCAGGTAGGTAAGAGTAAAATGAATGATGAATTTTGCTCAAGCTGCAAAACCTGTTCTGGAGACTTGGACATGTTGAAATAGAATCCATTCATCCGGCAGAAAGCCCTCTACTCTGTAAGTCTAGCGAAATACGATAGGGCTGTGTATGGCTGTCTGCATCCTCTGGCACCCCTCCCCACACCCCCTCCGTGTGAGCTGATTCTGAGACACCAGCCCATGCTCTGAGGTCTAGGAGTCGAGGCAGCTCTCGCTCAGGGACCTGGCATCAGGAGCTGTTCTCTGCCCATGAGCCAGTGTTCTGTTCTCAGAGAAAGCTCCCTTTCTCTCACTGCAGGCCTCCCTCTTCTCCCCTGTGGAGGCAGAGCATGAGACCTCCAACCCACCACTCAAGACAGGCTGACTCCCCCAATTCCATGGTGTACCATTTTCTTTCTAGCTCTCAAAGACTCCAGTAAGAGATCCATCAACAGTGACTGGAAGATTGAGCTCCCTGGAGAGTTCCAGATTGCAGGCACAACTGTCCGCTACGTTCGAAGGGGCCTGTGGGAGAAAATTTCTGCCAAGGGACCTACCAAAATGCCACTGCATTTGATGGTAATTTGCTGTGCTTTTGTACTTGTCCTGAGTCGGCTGGATCCAAGAGGTCTACCAGTTGACTTCTTTCCTGGGGCCCTATGCAAGGAGGTATGTTTGGTCCCTGGTGGTTTACCTGGCCACCTGCTGCTCAGGTCTCTCTCTTGGCCTTTTCCTTGTATAATCCTTGTTGCCACATACTTCAAAATGCTGTGCTCTCAAAATTTTGCCTTGGCTCTTTATTGGCAGAACTCCCATCTTTTTCAAATGGAACCACCTCCAGGATGGAAATGCATAGTCATGTGGCCACCAGGGAGACCTGGCATCATTAAGCAGACAGTCCCACTCAAAGTCTGTTTTAGTATCAGGTGGCTTAGATTTGCCCCACAGTTTGTATAATTACATCAGAAACTACCTTTTAAAAATGAACTGTCGACTCTGTTTCCAAACCGACACCACTCAGGTTTTCCAGACTCAGCTTGCTACAAGCATTCAGGAATTGAGAGAGAAACAGATTCTACTGGACTATTTACTCCCCAGATGGTCTCAAGAAATCTGTGGAGTTGGGCCAGATCAGAGCACTCTGGTCTTACGTGTTGTCTCAGGAAGGACCCCATGCAAACCATTGAAATGTTTTGATTATACTGCCTTTTAAGACAATGAAAGATCTCCAGAGAAAAGAATGCCACCATTGCCTTCTCAGGGTTCAGGAGTTCTCGTGGCTAACGTTTGATAGCTCATAATTATTGATGCCATGCTCCTTCCAAAGAATGGGAATTGTGCCAGCTTGTGTGTCTGTAATCAAAGCACAGTTTGTCCTCCATGCTGCCCGAAGTCTCTACTTGGACGTTCTTATCATCCCCATTAATTTGTGGTCTCTGGCACCAGGCGTCTGTTTAAGGTTAGGTGATACCCGAGAGATTCCCAGGCCACCTCTCAGTAAGAATCTGCTGAGGAGACCAGCTCTGCGAGAGAGCAGAGGTGTCTCCCACACTGGCCCTAAGCCTGTTACAGTTTCCATTAAGAGCGAAGGGAGCTAGTTCCCATGGCTGACATAGTGCCACAATACACACACGGAAGCTACTGCAGATACACACTTGAAAGTTGATTTCTGGGACCTAAGAACCTGTGCACGCTTATGCACTTAGTTGTGTCTGACTCTTGAGACTCCATGGACCGTAGCCCACCAGACTCTTCTGTCCCTGAGATTTTCCAGGCAAGAATACTGGAGTGGGTTGCCATTTCGTCCTCCAGAGGATCTTCCTGATCCAAGGATTGAATCCACATCTGCTTGTCTCCTGCATGGCAGGCAGATTCTTTACCCACTGAGCCACTGGGGAAGCCTGTACCTAAGCCATTTCTCTGTGATTAGATTGTTTCCTAATCTAAGTCACTGGAACAAATCCTCCTGTCCTGAGTTACAAGCAGTCATTCAGAGGGACTAAAAGAGGAGTGAGGGACAAGATAAAACCCAAGATAGCAGTATCACCTGTTAGCGCATGAAGTTGCTTTTCAGGCAAACACCAAGATGGGTCTATTTCCCTTCTTTCCCAGAAGCTTGCGTAAACTATGGGTGAATTGCCGGCCCGTTACAGCAAATGCACAGCCTGGATTCATTCAGACCATGATAGACAAAACTCGGGGAATGCAACAACTGCCTCAGCTGAATTTCCTGCCTTCTTAAACAGTAGTCACTTTTCTCTCTTGAAATATGATTGCTAGTTACTTCCAGTTTTTAAACCTAGGAAAGAGAGGAGCCCGTCTTCCTCTGAAGGGAAATCCGTTGTCCCCTAAGTGAGGTGTGCTTATTGCTTGCGAGGTCAGGAGCACCCATAGAGCCACGGGGACCTGCATTTGAAACCAATTACATACATGCACACACAAATTATACGTGGCTACAAAATTGCATGAAATTGGTTTCATATGGATTCTCAATTCACCAGTCTTATTCCCATACTGAGATAATAAAGATCTCTTTTAAAGAGTTTTTCCTTTTTTTTTTTAACTGGAGGCATTTTTCCAAATGTATCACTGCAAGTCTATTTCTTGGAGAAGTGGATGTTTATTCAGTTCGGGCTGCTCTTAGCACCCCACCCCCACCCTGCAACTCCAGCCTTAGGAGGGCTGGGAGATGCTTGGGCAGGAGGGCAACTCCTGTTGCCTAGCGCACTGTCTGCCCGGCCTCCCTCAGGTCAAATGGAGCACCCTCGGACTCCAGCTCCCACTGACCGGCTCTCCCAGAACCCCCGCCTGGAAGTGAAGTTGCTGGCTGCTTAGACCCAAGCCTGGGCTGAAGATGTACCACCAACAGCCAGGCCATTTGAAGGTCCCACAAGAAAGCTTCTTTAGCACCATTAAGTACACGTGGAGAAAGAAAGCCCATAGAGCACTTCTGTGCTTACAAGGCTGGTCAAATGCATCACCAAACTAAGAGAAGGCCCCTCCACCTGCCCACTTGCTAGGACTTCAGACCCTAGGGTTCCCAAGCTGCAGGATCATGGCTCCCCCATGCCTCACTCCCAGCTTTAAGCCCTGTGTCGGGCCTGTGCCACCCTGAGATCAACGCCCTGGCATCATCGTGACCCTAGTTCCCAGGGTACAGGAAGGCTCCTGCATCTTTGACAGGTGTCCACGAGGTTCCCTTGTAAGGGCTGTGTTTAACCTGGAGCCTGCCGTACACATGGCAGTGACTGGTGCTTGGGGAATGAAGAGTGGCGTTCACTTTCAAAGGACTCACCCTACTTATTCAGTTGCCTGTTTAGAAAAAGCAGTATATTTGTGTCTTTCTCACCCACAAGGGCAGTTTTGTGGGTTATTTCATGGAACATGGAAAGTGCAGGTAGAGCACTCAGACTGGCTTATCCCCAAATCCCTCATCTAAACCAGTCCTCTCTCCAGTGGAAAAGAGTAGAGCTCCCTGCTGATGGTTTACATATACTCCAGCCCCCGAGTTGAGTATCTGTGGAAACCAAAACTGAAATAAAGGAGTGCCCCTGGAATGAACCTGTTTTGAAACTCCAAAAAGAATGCGCTATCCCTGGTGGGAAGACAGCCACACACGGCTTGGCTTGCAAATTCAGGAATCCTGTGGGCTTTTGCTTTATTTCAAAGTGGCCTTTTATTTTGCTGCTGATGCAGGTGTTGTTATTTCATGACCAAAATTACGGAATTCATTATGAATACACCATTCCTGTAAACTACACCACTGAAAATCAAAGTGAACCAGAAAAACCCCAGGACTCCTTGTTCATCTGGACCCACAGCGGCTGGGAAGGGTGCAGTGTGCAGTGTGGCGGAGGTGAGCAGCAGGGTTGTGGGCTCATTGGGTGTGGGGTTTTACCAAACAGAGGAGAAGTGAATCCAGGGCACTCGTGGCAGGGGCACATTGCCTGGGAAAGGCTGGCTACGTAAGTAACTTGTATTTCCATGAAATGAAACTGCATCCTGCTGCAAATTTCTCTGGGCAGGGTCTTCTTCCAAACTCGTCCAGGTTGAAGTTGCCTCCACGTGACTGCTTTGCCTACAACCTTTGATGCTGATCAGAGTGGAGGTTTGGCTAATGTGTAGCTGTGTCATGTGTGACAGGTGACCCTGGTAGTCACTTGTTCACAGAACAGACTTTCACCTGTTGCACTTGGTAAAAGGGCACTGGAAGATATTTCTGACCTTCAAATACCCTTTCCTTTTTGCCACAGTCACCAGTGGAAATATGTGGAAACCAATGGAATCAACAGTAATATAATGGAAAGAAAAGTCCTCCAACTCCAATGACACACTCTGGGCCTGCGTTCTGGCTTCATGATTTGCCTCCATTTATTAGCAGATGATGTATTCTCTCTGTACCTAAATTTTCTCACCTCCAAAATAGGATGATCAGCCCTCATGCCCACTGCAGGGAGGAAACTCAAACACTATAAACATCAATATGAACAAAGAACATCATAGTTGTTACTGTGTTGTTTGGGAGGAGTGATGGGAAGCATTCTAAACTCGTAGCCAGCAGCACGCTGACAGGACACAGAGCGGGGTCATGATGCAAGTCGGGTAAATGCTGATGGATAGAGTTAGGACAGAAGGTTGACCTAGATCCTGAAATGCCAACCCAGAGGGTGGGCTGGCAGGTGAGATGTGGGCATGGCACCGGTCCTGCAGGGCTGATGGCACTAAACTTCCTCCAGGCCGACATGCTGCAAACTCAGCATGGCCCCAGTACAAGAGTTAGCAGCCTTCACTGGCTGAGGGTAAGGGGTACTGTTCTGCTGCTGTCATTATCACAACCTTTTATGGCACCAGTGACTCCCAGCTCCCTGACCTGCAGCCCAATCCAAAATCTGGCTTGAAGCATCTCTGTGCTTTCTATGCTCACTCAAGTCCAGGGCTCTACCATGACAAATTCACCAGAAGACAGACTGAGAAGTGTGGGATCCATACAACTGTGCTTGACTTTCTGTTAATCTTTTATTATAATATAGCTAACATAGTATTAACCCCTACCAGGTTCTGTTCTAAGCACTTTATATATCAATTCCTTTTAACCATCTCTAAAACATCCTAAGGCATACGGAAGTTAAGTGAGCCAGCCCAGTGGAGTAAACCAAGACACAGAAAAATGATGGCTAAATATCAATCCTATGCTCACTCTGCTAGCTAATAAACCAAGTTTGAACCTAGATAGCCTGGCTCCAGAGGCTCCCCTTCTAGCTCCCAATCATTCGTCCCCACTCCTAACAAAGTCATGGCCAAGCAGTGTGCAGGGTGCTTTGGAAACCCCCAAAAGAATGACTGTGTAGTCAGCTGGGGTTAGAGAGGCTTCCCAAGAGCAGGTGATACTCAGGCATGAGCAGCGTTTGATAGGGAGAAAAATTTTCCGGTTGATCTATGTCCTTCGGACAAGCCTTCCTGTTTGTTACTTATTATTCTGTAATAAGTAACTGTCATCTCTGGTGAGGGCTGTTGTACAGTTGTTTAATCAAGCCCAGATCTCTATAGACTTCAAACGAGCAGATATAGAGATTGGTAATCTTTGTTAGAAATCAGAGACCCAAATCAGAACTTTGGCCCCAATGAACCCCAAGGTGTCCAAGAACACAGCTGATCTGAAGCGTTGCTTCCCTCTGATCCTGTTCTAGGGTCTTTCTCCTGCCCCTGCTACCCCTGCCCTGTCTCACACACCCTCATCCCTAAGATCATGATCCTCCCTCTCTGACAACCAACAGGCATTATAAGAGTCAGTTTAAGTGACAACCTGATCACAAGATACACCTGAACATTTATTCCCTCCACACGGTGAATAAATGGCCTTTCCAGGTATGTGTTCCACGGCCTCTCAGTTCTGTGTACTTTGGTTTCCAGGGGAACGCAGAAGCATTGTGTCCTGCACGCGGATTGTTAACAAGACCACAACTCTAGTGAACGACAGTGACTGCCCTCAAGCCAGCCGCCCGGAGCCCCAGGTTCGAAGGTGCAACTTGCACCCATGCCAGTCACGGTAAGGAGCTGTGTTCCCAAGCGTGGCTCCTTCGGGGTCGGGGCAGCAGCACCCGTGAACAGGGCATGGTGATGCACAATGGATACCAGTCTTACTCTGTGCTCCGCTGTTGTTGCTGAGTGATTTGTGATTGTTCAAAATGCTCGATTTCTGGCTACTAAGCCATAACTTTAAGAGCAGTATACAGACCTCACTGGAAGGCATCTCATAGGGCACCATTAAGAACATCTCATGAAAAGAGAAATATCCGTCTCCATACACTTTCAACTGGTACATGTCACCTCCTCCAAGTTACTCTGCCTTGGAGAAAAAGGAGCTCAGAGTGTGAGCACCTGTGAGTAGGTGTTAGGGATTCTGGTTGGTTAGTGTTTGTGATTGGTCTGATTTAGCGGCTAAACTTAACATCAGTAAGTTATTTATTGTGTGGGATCCATCAGAACATCTGTTTCCAACCCTAGCTTTCTTGACCATGTACTCCGAAGTGCATCCTCTTGGGTTGTTAACTGAGATGAATTGTGTGGAATATGTTCATCAGTTAAGCCTCCTTATTTCCATCTTAGTGGGACTTTGCATCTGATTCTGTTGTATTACGTAATATCTTGCCTGGCCTCCGGCTCTGCACAGGGTTGAGGTATGTGGCTTTTGTTTTGTGGTTCTATGCATCAGGTTAAGGCATGTATAGCTTTAGTAAAGAGGCTGGACTTTTTCTTTAATTAATTTTATTATTGAAGGATAATTCCTTTAAGGCATATACCCTGAGGAAACCAAAATTGAAAGAGGCTGGACTTTTAACCTGGAAGTTTTGGGGGTTTAAGCTCAATTTATACCACTCACCTGGTGAAAAGTATCACAAAGCATTTGGTTTTTGTCCTGATCCTCTTTTCTTTGTGAAACTGATAAAATGTGTGTGAATGAGAGAGGGAAGCCAGAAGGGAAAGCAAGGTGAGATGTGATTTTATGTAGTCCTAGGAAAATTAAGAATGAAATTTTCTACCCTAATGGTGAAGGCTCACTTCTAGAAGTCTTGAGCATTTGGGTGTGTACAGTAGAGACAGCTGGCTCTTGTGATATGCTTAGAAGGGAGAGTAAGTGACTCTAGAAGAGACTTCAGCATAGGTTCAAGGGCATAATTGAGCAAGAATGATCCTAGGGACCCACTCAAGAATCATATTCTACAGTGATTTATGTTTTCATACTATTTTAGTATCAAAATCTTTTTAAATGATGCACAGAAATGAAATATATGAAACATGAAATGAGAGTTGATCTAACTGACTTGAGGTGCATATATAATCAGGAAGAGTGGCTCAGTGCACTCAGCCTTCCCCTCATCTCAGCTGGCCCACAGCACCTCTGTGAAACAGCAAGGGGTGAAGTTTAAAGACTATCAGTCAAGCATTCTGTTTCCCATAATGATGGAAGAGCTTATATTGGACAAACCCTCAGTATTCTCCTAGAATGATATTCTAGAGCTATGCTGATCAGTGCTTCCCTGGTGGCTCAGCAGTAAAGAACCTGCCTGCAAAGAAAGTTTGATCCCTTGGTTAGGAAGATCCCCTGGAGGAGGAAATGGCCACTCACTTCAGTATTCTTACCAGGAGAATCCCATGGACAGAAGAGACTGGTTGGCTACAGTCCATAGGGTCACAAAGAATCAGACGCTACTGAGCATGAAAATGTCTTATTACTTTTTAATATTTATTAGATGTTGAAATAATTATTTTTTTTATTGTTTTTGCCATACATTGTCATGATATCACCATGGGTTTACATATGCTTCCCCTCCGGAACCCCCCTCCCTCCTCCCTCCCCCCCGGGAAATCTCGCTGCACCAGTCCCGAGCATCAATCCTGGGCTGGCGATTGATTAGACACATGACAATTAACATGCTTCAATGCCCTTCTCCCATATCATCCCACCCTTACCCTCATCCACAAAGTCCACGAGTCTATTCTATACATCTGCGTTCCTTTTGTTGTCTCGCATGTTGGGTTCTCGTTACCGTCTTTCTAAATTCCATATATATGCGTTAATATACTGTATTGTTGTTTTTGCTTCTGGCTTACTTCACTCTGGATAATGGGCTCCAGTTTCGTCCATCTGAGTAGAATTGCTTCAAATGAATTTTTTTTTTTAATGCTGAGTAATATTCCATTGTGTATATGTACCACAGCTTTCTTATCCATTCGTCAGTTGATGGGCACCTAGGTTGCTTCCATGTCTTGGCTATTGTAAACAATGCAGCGATGAACATTGGGGTACACATGGCTCTTTCAATTCTGGTTTCCTCGGTGTGTATGCCCAGCAGTGGGATTGCTGGGTCATATGGCAGGTCTATTTGCAGCTTTTTAAGGAATCTCCACACTGTTTTCCATAGTGGCTGTACTAGTTTGCATTCCCACCAACAGTGTAAGAGGGTTCCCTTTTCTCCACATCCTCTCCAGCATTTATTGCTTGTAGACTTTGGATGGCAGCCATTCTGACTGGTGTAAAGTGGTACCTCATTGTGGTTTTGATTTGCATTTCTCTGATAATGAGTGATGTTGAGCATCTTTTCATGTGTTTGTTAGCCATTTTTATATCTTCTTTGGAGAAATGTCTGTTAAGTTCTTTGGCCCACTTTTTAATTGGGTTGTTTGAAATAATTATATTTTGAATGTGTGTGTATGCAGTCGCTCAGTCATGTCCGACTCTTTGCAACCCCATGGACTGTAGCCCACCAGGCTCCTCTGTCCATGGGATCTTCCAGGCAAGAATACTGGAGTGGGTTGCCATGCCCTGCTCCAGGGGATCTTCCCTACTCAAAGATCAAACCCACATCTCCTATGTCTCCTGCATTTGGGGAAGATTCTTTACCCACTTAACCATCAGAGAAGCCTGGTGTATTTTGAAGACGTTGGATCAAAAAGCAATATATTAAAGTCACATGTTTCTTTATTTTTTTAATGTGGATAATAGAAAATTAAAATTGTGTGGCTCATGTTTTTTTTTTTTTTGTATTGGACAGCACTGTTGTAATTAACATAACATGTTTAAGATATAATCCAAAATTACTAGACTTACAAAGAAACAGGAAAATGTGATCCATACTCATGAGAGAAGGCTGGAAGTCAATGAAAATTGACTCCAAGATGACATATATGTTGGGATTAGCAGACAAAAATTCCAAAGCAGCTATTGTACTTTTTATATACGCATGTAACATTGAGCTTGTGTGTGTGGCTCCAGAATGCCCACAGAGCTTAGGCCTGCAGTCTTGCTGTATTTGAACATGATTCAAGTCGAACACACTTTAGATTAAAAGTAACCTCAGACCCTGTTGCTGGGAAAAGTTGAAGGCAAACAGAGAAAGATAGAGTGGAGGATACATCACCAACTCAGTTCAGTTCAGTTCAGTTGCTCAGTTGTGTCCAGTTCATGTCCAGTTCTAACTGTTGCTTCCTGACCTGCACACAGGTTTCTTTAGAGGCAGGTCAGGTGGTCTGATATTCCCATCTCTTTCAGAATTTTCCACAGTTTGTGATCCACACAGTCAAAGGCTTTGGCATAGTCAATAAAGCAGAAATAGATGTTTTTCTGGAACTCTCTTGCTTTTTCAGTGATCCAGCAGATATTGGCAGTTTGATCTCTGGTTCCTCTGCCTTTTCTAAAACGAGCTTGAACACCAACTCAATGGATGTGAATCTGAGCAAACTCCAAGAGATGGTGGAGGACAGAGGAGCCTGGTGTGCCACAGTCCGTGGGTTCACAAAGAGTTGGACCCAATGACTAAGCAACAGCAACTTCAGAAAGGAAGAAAAGAAAGTGTAATCGCTCAGTCGTGTCTGATTCTTTGGGACCCCATGAATTGTAGTCTACCAGGCTCCTCCATCCATGGGATTTTCCAGGCAAGAATACTGGAGTGGGTTGCCATTTCCTTCTCCAATCTTAGTGTCTCTTTAGAATAGGGTCGGAAAACTTTTTCTGTGAAAGACTAGAGAGTAAATATTTTTGTTTTGTAGGCCATGTATTTCTGCTGTCTGGTTTTTGTTTTGTTTTAGAACCCTTTTATTTTTTTAATTAATTTATTTTTTTTTCTTTACATTATCATGTTGGTTTTGCCATACATTGACATGAATCCACCATGGGTATAGATGTGTTCCCCTTCCAGAACCTTCCTCCCACCTCCCTCCCGATTCCATCCCTCTGGGTCATCCCGATGCACCAGCCCTGAGCACCCTGTATTGAACCATTATTAGCTCCTGGGCTGTACAATCTGCAGGCCAGACTTGGCCCATGAATGATAGTTTGCCTTAAGTTATTGCTTACCTTTGCTTTGCCCACTGAGATGATGGGATCACAGCCTCAGCATGAGCCCAAGCTCTGAAGGCACCACCTCAGGGAATGTGTTCTCTTATCATACAAGGGAGGGCACCTTGTTATATACTGAGTTACTTTTCACTGCCCAGTTACTCAGTACATGTGTTCAGTAGCTTCAGTCAGTGTCCGACTCTGTGATCCTGTGGCCTTGCAGCCCACCAGCTCTTCTGTCCATGGGATTTTCCCAGGCAACAATACTGGAGTGAGTTGCCATTTCCTTCTCAGGTGATCTTCCCAACCCAGGGATCAAACCCACGTCTCCTGTGTTTCCTGCGTTGACTTTTACTGCATCTTTTGTGTTTTCTGCATTTGTTCTTTTACCACTGAGCCACCAGGGAAGCCAGTACTGTCTTTATAACCATCCAGCATGACCCTCAGCACAGAGTATAGAGTTAGTGATTTCATATATTCAATATATGTTTACTGAATAAATTCAGTTGACTTTGCTCTTGGTACCAATGTATATAGAGGTGAAAGACAGGCAAAGTCTTTACTGTCAACCAAACAACAACAACAATAAACTTGATAAACATTAGGTTTCTCCTTTCCACCACTCTCCTTTTGGTCCCACCCCTTTTCATTCCCTTTCCAACTCTGTGAAGTCATATGCATCAGACTGGAAAAATGAATAGAATTTCCAAAAACAGAGTAGGAAATAAAATTGATAAAAGAGAAGACAGAGCCTAGAAAAGAAATTCCCAGATGCCTACCCTAGTCAGCTTATATTTGTTGCTTTGCTTATTTGCTTATTTTGAACCATCTGACTTTATACTGATTCTTAAAGTGGACATTGAAAGTGAAGTATCATGACTCATCACAGAGTATTTATTATTTGGCTAAAGAAATGTGTGATCTGATAGATTTTAAAACTCTTGCAAATGCTACTTTTATTTATTTATATATATACACACACCTGCACAATATACATATATATGTGTATATGCATTCTGTACAGATATTTTATATATGCACACACACAAATATGCAGACAGTAAAACTTGTTACTGCATGGCATGATCTAGCTGTCATGAATCTTTCTTAAAAGTACAGAGTAATATGGATTTAGGCTAGTAAGTGAAGTGAGGATCTTAGAAAATGAGTGCCAGACAGAGAGATATAACCGCAAATGAAAACTGAACTTAGGTCAGGGAGTGGGCTTTGGAGAAGTGTGCGGTCTAGAAAAAACAGGTGCTTCAGGAGGTTGGGAGTGAGCATGATTGGAAGTCAGAGCCTGTCGCTTGGAAGAAGAACCCAGAACCCAATGGTGTAAATGCTATTTAAAAAGCCAAAATGTAGTGTGCTGTTGAATCTGGCAAGATGAGAGTCTTTCTGTATTGATGTTACTCTTTGACCTTTAAAACAACAGAGATGGTTGTCTTTTTCCCTTGTTTTCCTTTATTTCTCCTGATCCCCCTTTAATTTTCTTCAACCTTTTTTTTTCCACTGAGTTCCCGACAGTTTCCTTTACCTTCCCAACTGACACCATTAACACCTCTTTATTCTAATCCTGCCCCTCACTCTGTGGATCCTTCTCCCAAACCCTGCCATAACCATGTGGAGTCTGGAATCTGACATGCAGGGCAGACAGCCTCTCTCCAGTATCTTGCACAGCAGCACAAACGCATCAGCAAGCCTGGACCTGACATTGGCAGGAGAGGCAGAAGTCACAGAGCAGCCCAGCTGTTGTGACTGTGGCCAGCAGCCTTCACCTTGCCGACCACAGTCTGCAGAGAAGAGGCCCCGCCGTCATCTGGCATTCAGCGAGCAGCCCAAGCGGCCCTGTGTGCCAACTCCTTAAGACCCAGTTCCAGGTAGTCCTGGAGCACGGAGGGGGCCTATGACAGGGAGATGTGCTCAGTCTGGAACACATAGCCCATATGTCTCTGGATTTAATATTTTTGCAGTCTTTTAGAGCTTACTGGCTACTTGAAAAGGCCATTCTGAGCTATTGGGTATTTCCCTATAGTATTTATGATTTGAATTTCTTCCCAGGCAGTACATACTGTACTGTACATTGAATTAGGGTGATTCAAGAAAGAATATTCAATATCTTACTGGCGACAGAATTGAATTGAATAGTTGTCTGCAAGGAAATGTATTTGGATTTTAAATTTGTCCTCCTTGCTCAATTATTTCATCCAGTTTGCCTCATTTGAGGTTAAAACTGAATGTAATTCCTCATGTTTTTATGAAAGCGTGGTCTGTGTGTGTATGTGACCCTGATTTAAGAATGAAGCCTGCAACATGTGGCCCTAAGGTACTGCCAATATCTGGAAAGACACTGCTGTTTAACCTGTTTCTAGTTAGTCTAAAGCTTTTTTTTGTTTGTCTGTTTTCTGCTTTCCTCTAAAGTAAAATAGGTAAGTCTAACCGTCACCCCTCTGTCCACTGTGCCTTGAATGTAGGAGACGGGTGGAGGCTGCGTGCGGCACTGCTCCGTAGCCAGCCGAACAGGAGCCCGCAGCTCGGGAGAGCTCGCAGATAGGAGGGCAGCAATCAGGACCTCAGAGTCGCTAGGGCGGTGCTCCTGACTGTCAGTCTCAGACACTGGGGCAAGCGGTTAGAGACTTGGAATGAGGGGTGCCCTCCAGTCCCTGTGAAGTAAAGGAGAAGTGCCTCAAGAGGAAAATGGAGAGCAGCATCAGTGATCCATTATACGCCTGTTCGGTGGTATGTGAATGGCGAGGAAAGGTTTAGTTGAAAGAATTCCAAAACATCCTTCTGACACCACCCAAACTCTAGAACCTCACTTGTATTTAAATTAAATAATATTGGTTTGAAGCTTTTACTTGTCTAAAGTAGGAAACCCTGGAGAAAGAATGGATTCCAAAGTCTTGTCTTAAATTTGAAGCTTCTGTTTTCTTCCTTTTCTCCATACTTAAACCCTTTGACCATTTGAACACCCCTCCCTTTGATCATTACAGAGGACAAGAGGCTTCCCAGATACCAGTTTCACAGGTAACTGAATTCTGTTGACTAACACTTCCCATGTGGTCCCGGGGCCTGTGAGGAGGGCCTTCTCTTTCTGAGTTATTATGCACTCGATATCTACATCTGATTTTTATGACACAATGACAGGGAAAAAAATACAATTAGAATTCAACGATGGAAAGAAATTTTGGAAAGTCATAAATGCATGGAAATTAAAACACTTTCTAAATAACCAGTGAGTGAAAGGGAAATCATAGAAGATTTAGAAAATACTTTCAGATGAATGTAAAGGAAATCACACCATGCCAAAATTTAGGGAATGCAACTACAGCAAACTTTAAGGAGAAATGTATAGCAGTACACACTATATTTAAAAGGAAGAGAAATCCCAGACAGTCCAGTGGTTAGGAGCCCATGCTTCCGCTGCAGGGAACACAGATTTGATCCCTGGTTAGGGATCAAAAATCCCTCATGCCTCACGGCAGGCCTTACAGAAATAAAATAGATCTGTAAAGGAATGCCATGAACAATTATATGCCAGTAAGCTGCACATCAATAAATTAGATAATGAATATGAAATGGACAAACTTCTAGAAAGATGCAAGGTACCCAAACTGAATAAAGAATAGAAAGAATAGACCTGTAACAAACAAAGAGATTAAATTACTAATCAAAACACTTTCTATACATCTGCATTCCTTTTGCAGATGTATAGAATAGACTCGTGGACTTTGTGGATGAGGGTAAGGGTGGGATGATATGGGAGAAGGGCATTGAAGCATGTTAATTGTCATGTGTCTAATCAATCGCCAGCCCAGGATTGATGCTCGGGGCTGGTGCAGCGAGATTTCCCGGGGGGGAGGGAGGAGGGAGGGGGGTTCCAGAGGGGAAGCATATGTAAACCCATGGTGATATCATGACAATGTATGGCAAAAACAATAAAAAAAAAAAAAAAACCACTTTCTACAAAGAAAAGTCCAGGACTGGAAGTCTTCACTTACGAATTCTACCAAATATTTAAGGCAGAGTTAACACCAGCCCTTCACAGACTCTTCCCAAAGGATGAAACAATAGGGAACACACTCCAGTGCCTTCTGTGATGGTAGTAAAACCCTGGTACTTAAGCCACACAAAGACATCACAAGGAAAAAGAATACTACAAACCAGTATTTCTCAGGAATATTGATGCAAAAAGAAATACAAACAAGCTGAATCCAACAACATCTTAAAAGGATTGTATACACCATGACCAGTAGGACTTATCCCAGGTTGGTATATCATCTGAAAATCAATTCATGTAATAGACTTTATCAATAAAATGTTTTTTAAACAAAATGATCATTTCTGTAGATGCGAAAACAGACTTTGACAAAATACATGACTGTTTCATGATTTAAAAAAAAACACTGAACAAACTAGGATTGAAAGAGAACTTCCTAAGCCTGGTATCTACAAAATATTCTATATCTACAAATGCATACAGATATCTACAAAATGTTCTACAGAACCCCACAGCTCACATCATACTTTATGATGAAAGACTGAATGCTTTACCCCTAAGATCAAGAATAAGGTGCAAATGGAATATTACTCAGCCACAAAAAAGGAATGAAAATGGGTCATTTGTAGTTATGTGGATGAACCTAGAGTCTGTCATACAACGTGAAGTCAGAGGAAAACAAATATTATATATTAATGCATTATATGTGGGATCTGGGAAAATGGTACTGATGAACCTATTTGCCAGGCAGGAATAGGGATGCAGACATAGAGAATGGACACAGCAGAGGTAGGGAGGATGGGACAAATTGAGAGAGTAGCATTGACAAATTTACACTACCGTGTGTAAAATAGCTAGCTAGTGGGAAGCTGCTGGGTAGCACAGGGAGCTCAGCTCTGTGTTCTGCGATGACCTAGAGGGGTGAGATGGGGTGGGTGGGAAGAAGACTCAGGAGGGAGGGAATACATGTGTACATATAGTTGATTCACTTTGTTGTACAGTGGAAATGAACACAGCACTGTAAAGCAATTATACTGTTGTTGAGTTGTTAGGTGTTAGTCACTCAGTCATGTCTGACTCTTTGTGATCCCAAGGACCGTTGCCCAGCAGGCTCCTCTGTCCATGGAATTTTCCAGGCAAGAATACCAGAGTGGATTGCCATTCCCTTCTCCAGGGGAGCTTCCTGACCCAGGGATCAGACTCACATCTCCTGCATTGGCAGGTAGATTCTTTACTACTGAGCCACCAGTGGGAAGCCCACTGAAATTATGCTCCATTTTCTTTTAAAAGGATATTGATGATGTGTAGCTAAAAAACTTAAAAAAAAAAAAAAAGAATAAGGTAAACGTTGTCTTTGGGAAAGCAAAGTGTTGGACTCAAGAACATCAAGGTTTTTGATGCCAGGCAACAGGAATTGAATCTCAAACTATACCAAAAAGACAAGCATATATAAACAGGATGTGGAATAGCTCCCAAAATTGAAGCAATGGTGAAAAGAATTTTGGAGAGGGGATCTCAGAAGAGCTGCAGTGGAGCTCCTCCACTGAGAGTCCAGCTTCCTGGAGCAGATCCCGTGGGCCTGGCTTGGCTCACATGCCCTCCATTGGCATGATGTAGACACCCAAAGGAAAACTGAGGTGTTCTTATCAGAAAAAGGAAGGCGACACTGGGCAGGCAAAAGCAGCAGACGTGTCCTCCACCCCAAACACATAGAGACATGCTGACATCACAGTCAAACCAAGTCTAGGGAGGACCATCCAGTGGGCGCTGTCCAGCTAGGATGAGTGCCTGCAAGTCTGTTAGCAGGAGGGCTACTGTACTGGAAAATTCCTGTGTCCTGGTGAGAAAGGCAGCCTGTCGGGAATGTTACTCTTGGATGTGAACTTTCAACATCAGCAGCCATGTGATTCTCAAAGCATGAGAATTTTTTTCCAAACGCTGAGTCCCTGGGTGTGGTACAACCTGTTACCAAACCCAAGCTTCTCCTGGTTAGTTTAACCCCCAAATCGTACCAACACAAACGCCAGTAATGGAGTGTAACCTGATCAGGTGTGATGGCTGAGAAGAAATGCTGCCAGGCTGTGATCTCATCAGCTGCTGGTTAAGCCCTACTCACTGTCCTTTTGCTTTCCTACTGCAAATTCAGTTTGTTCCTATAAATCCCAGAGAAACATTTTTTTCTCTCAAAACAATATTTGAAAATGAATTTATTGTAGAAACAGAGAATCTTAAAACTGAGGACCTGTGTTCTGCTTGCTAAGATGTAAATTATGGAGGTGGCAGAAATCCAAGGTAAGGTAGGAGTGAGCCAGTCTGTCCCTGCCTGTCGGTAGCAGGGAGAGATGGTGGGGACTGGCTGGGAAGTTGGGATTGTCACCCCATCTTACAGATGAAGATTTCAAGACACTTGGTTGTTGAGAAACTTACTCAGGGCCATACCCATAGCAAGTAGAACTCAAACCAAGGTTTTCCTACTTTAAATCTTTTGTACTTCCTGCTATGTCATTTTCATTTTAAAAGTACAACTTGCTTCTACCATGGCATGAAAAAAAGAACCCTTTTTGACCAGGGCACTTGTAAGTAGATATTTTAAAGTAGAACGGGCAAGGTCAGCAGATAGCATTGTAGTGACCTCAGGTTCAGAGGGGGTTTGTAGGGGAGCCATGGTGGTTCCCTTGTCTGGAACTGAAACTCATGATTTTATTTTTTTTTAACCTTTTTTTAAAGAAGTAGTTTACTTATTTTAATTGGAAGATAATTACTTCACAGTATTGTGATGGTTTTTGCCATACATCAACATGAATCGCCCACGGGTACTCATGTGTCTCCCCCATCCTGAACCTACACCACCTCCCTCCCTACCCTGTCCCTCTGGGTTGTCCCAGAGCACCGACTTTGCGTACCCTGCTTCATGCATCAAACTTGCACTGACCATCTGTTTTACATGTGGTAATGTACATAAAAGAAAGAAAGAAAGTGAAGTCACTCAGTCGTTTCTGACTCTTTGAGACTCCATGGACTGTAACCCTCCATCGATGGGATTTTCCAGGCAAGAATACTGGAGTGGGTTGCCATTTCCTTCTCCAGGAGATCTTCCTGACCCAGGGATTGAACCCAGGTCTCCCACATTGTAGGCAGACGCTTTACTGTCTGAGCCATCAGGGAAATCTGGTAATGTACGTATTTCAAAGCTATTCTCTCAAATCATCCCACCCTTGCCTTCTCCCATCAAGTCCAAAAGCCTGTTCATTACATCTGTGTCTCGTTTGCTGCCTTGCATGAAGGATCATCATTACTGGCTTTCTAAATTCCATATATATGTGTTAATATACACTATTTGTCTTTCTCTTTCTGACTTACTTCACTCTGTTTAATAGGCTCAAGTTTCATCCACCTCTTTAGAACTGACTCAAATGCATTCCTTTTATAGCTGAGTAGTATTCCATTCCAGTTAAACTATTTCGAATCCTAAAAGAAGATGCTGTTAAAGTGCTGCAGTCAGTATGCTAGCAAATTTGGAAAACTCAGCAGTGGCCACAGGACTGGAAAAGGTCAGTTTTCATTCCAATCCCAAAGAAAGGCAATGCCAAAGAATGTTCAAACTACCACACAATTGCACTCATTTCACCTGCTAGGAAAGTAATGCTCAAAATTCTCCAAGCGAGGCCTCAACAGTGCATGAACCAAGAACTTCTAGATATTCAAGCTGGATTTTGATTTTTTTTTTATTTTGAACGAGAGATCAAATTGCCAGTATCCATTGGATCGTAGAAAAAGCAAAAGAGTTTCAGAAAAACATCTTCTTCTGCTTTCTTGACTACGCCAAAGCCTTTGATTGTGTGGATCACAACAAATTGTGGAAAATTCTTAAGATGGGAATACCAGACCACCTGACCTGCCTCCTGAGAAATCTGTATGCAGGTCAAGAAGCAACAGTTAGAACTAACTGGACATGGAACAATGAACTGGTTCCAAATTGGGAAAGGAATACATCAATGCTGTATATTGTCACCCTCCTTATTTAACTTATGTATAGAGTACATCATGCAAAATACCAGGCTGGATGAAGCACAGACTGCAATCAAGACTGTCGTATGTCAATAACCTCAGATATGCAGATAACACCACCCTTATGGCAGAAAGTGAAGGGGAATTAAAGAGCCTCTTGATGAAAGTGAAAGGGGAGAGTGAAAAAGCTGTCACCAGAAAATTACTACATGCTAGTAATTAGCAAATAAATTAGTAATTTAGTAATCAGCAAATAAATTAATTTTTGCTAATTATGTTAATTAACAATGCTAATCAACAAATAAATTAACTAATCAACAAACAAGTTAATCAGTGCTAATCAACAAATTGATAACTCAATAAATAAATTAGCATTATTTATTACTATACTAATCAATAAATTATAATTTATAATCATATAAATTTATAATGAGCACCAAAGAATTGATGCTTTTGAACTGTGGTGTTGGAGACGCCTCTTGAGAGTTCCTTGGACTGAAAGAAGATCCAACCAGTCCATCCTAAAGGAGACCAGTCCTGAATATTCATTGGAAGGACTGATGTTGAAGCTGAAACTCCAATACTTTTGTCACCTAATGCGCAGAGCTGACTCATTTGAAAAGACCGTTATGGGGAAAGGTTGAAGGCAGAAGGATAAGGGGATGACAGAAGATGAGATGGTTGGATGGCATCACTGACTCAGTGGACATGAGTTTGAGTAAGCTCCAGGAGTTGGTGATGGACAGGGAGGCCTGGTGTGCTGCAGTCCATGGGGTCGCAAAGAGTAGGACATGGCTGAGCGACTGAATTGAACTGAACTGAACTGAACTGAATCAATAAATATAGCAATGTCACAGGATATAAAATTAATACACAGAAATCCCTTGCATTCCTATACCCTAACAAGGAAAAATCAGAAAGAGAAATTATGGAAGCAATCCCATTCACCACTACAAAGAAAAAAGTAAAACTTAGGAATGAATTTACCTAAAGAAACAAAAGACCTGTATACAGAAAACTGTAAAACACTGATGAAAGAAATCAAAGATGACACAAATAGATAGAGAAATGTACCATGTTCTTGAATTGGAAGAATAAATATAGTAAAAATGAGTATACTACCCAAAGCAATCTGTAGATTCAGTGCAATCCCTATCAGACTACCAAAGGTATTTTTCATAGATCTAGAACAAATATTTTCACCATTTGTATGGAAACACAAAAGACCTCGAATAACGAAAGCAGTCTTGAGAAAGAAGAATGGAGCTGGAGGAATCAAGCTTCCTGACTTTACACTACAAAACTTATGATTTTAAAATTAAACACTAGAGCAGTTTTGCTAAATGCTATAGCTGCTTAAGTTTCTGACTTGTTCTTATGATTATCTGGACCCTTGCTAGACAAGAAATTAAAATTCAGGAATTTTGCTATCCAAGATGAGGGGCTCAGATGTGAAGCTGGCTCCCCAGGAAGCCCCTGTATATGTGCAGTGTTGGGGTGCAGGTGTGGTCCTTGCAGGGGTGCTATCCTGTGAATGCCCAGTGATTCCCTGTTGGCCCCGTCAGGTGATATTGGGCTCCGAGAGACTGGGAGGGGCCCTCAGACTGGAGGGGGCAGTGCACCAGTTAAAGGGACTGGACAGGTGAGAGGCCGTCTGCGGCCCAGGTTCAAGATCTTTCTGGGTAGGAAGCTAAACCTGCCCATTGATGGTTCAAGCCCATAGCTGCGACACCTCCAATGTGCCCACTGGGGCTGAACAGTGACCTCACCTAGCCTGGGTGCCACAAACAGGTGGTACACATGTGTCACCCCTTTTTTATTGTTCCCCTTCTTTTTCTTCTCACAAGGGCAAGGACCTTGTCAACAAACATTTGTAGAACACCTGCCGTGTGTCAGGTGAGCACTGGAAACTTAGCTGTGCTTCTCTTTCCCCTGTGCCCAGCAGCACCCAGGGTTTAGGAAGGCGGGTGAGTCATTTGAACAGATGAATGGATTGTTTAGCATCAGTGGGGAGAAAGCACCTCAGTCATCCAGAATTGTTCACCTTCATGGTCAGCAGCGTTGTGTTGAAAACGAGGTTTCATTCCAGCGCCGTGTTTACACACCAGTGCAGGTGGGGGACAGGTGCTCCAATGACAGAAGAGTGGAAGTCAGAGGCTGGTTTGGTACCGCCTGGTTAAATCCTTCACCTTCCCGCAGAACGGTCATCGTGGATTTATCCACGCTGTATCCTGCCCCCACTTAACCTTGACTTAACCTTGCTCTGACTCTGACTTTGACTCAACTCTGAACCTTCCCAGTAGCCCTTCTCATTCCATTCTACTAGCATCAATTCCTGCAGAAACCTCTTAAATCTTTCCTTCACCCATCATGCCTTCCTGTGGCCTTTATTTAAATAGATTTGTTTTAAAGGTGGAAACAAAAGAACATTATATCCTTATTATGTGGAAGAACCAAGGCACCCAATGTATTAGGTTCAGTAGCTAATCAGAAAATGAATGACAAGCTCTCTCCGTATTATCCCCGGGTGGCCTCGTGTGGGGGTTACTGAGGTTGTCGTGGACTTGGTCAAGGCAGGCACAGGTTCAGGTACCAGAGCCACCACTAGCTACAGGCAATCTCATGGGCAGGTTACCTAATCTTGCCACCTATAAACTGGGAAATTAGAACCTCTCTCATAGAAGTCTTGAGACAATTAGGTAAAGTAATGCCTATAAATTCCTCTGTCCCAGGTAAGCACGTGGGGAACACTAGCCAAAACCATCACCACTGCTCAGCTACAAAACTTTATTAATGGTAAACATCAGCCAGTTGTTGGACGCCAGCATTTACATGTTAATCCATCATTTCTGAAGACGCCACACACACACACACAATACACTGTGTAACTATATAATTTAAATAACCTATAGTGGTATTTTGCAGGTAATGAAGATTTGGGGGAGGGTCCTAGTATACAGTAACATTCCCCTTTTTGTCACAACAAGTTTACATAATTTACATGTATTTTAGGGTAAATTAAAACATCAGAACTATATTTAATGGTTCATTTCTAACTTTATGAGTGTCTCTGAGCTCTGAATTTGTGGATTTCAGATAATACTAACAGTAGGACGATGATAGGGCTTGGGAAGGAAAAGGGGTTATGAAGGAGTTTCAGCATCTTTCAGACCCCAAGGTTAGATTATGACTTGGTACGTGACTGGAAGCTTCCAGGTGTGACCCCCTCCGTGGCCTGGAGAGGTAGTGGGAGTGAGTGATGAGTTTCTGCTTGATGTGGATGGATGTGAAATGCTGGCTCCTGCCAGCACCTCTGCCTGCTAACCTGTATTTGGATTTAAACACTGCTGAAGGAAGGAGCCTGGTGAAATATAAGTACATAATTTCTACAGGGAATTCCTTATGGCACTGAGAGCAGAAATTAGCACCGCAGAGGTAATGAATGTGCTCTGGCCCACACCAAGCACGTGGCTTAGGCATGTTTCCCTTTCATGACTTCTGATCCATTTCCTGGGGAGCCAGCACTCCCTGGCCACTTGGAGTGAGCTTGACACTAAATCTTGAGAACAGGGAGGGAAAACTTTCAGCTGCATCTGCCCAGTGAGTTGTCAGGGAGGACAGAGGGTGACCTCAGGGTCAGCCATTCTCCAAGAGCTAGTTGAAACAGGCTTGAACCTCAGGTGATGGTCCCCAGAGCACATGCACCGGGACCCCCTGGGGCTTATTGACCCACAGAGTGCCCAGCCCACCACTGAAGTTTCTGAGTCAGTGGATCTAGGGAGGGATCTGAGATTCTACATTTCAAACAAAGCTTCCGGTAATGATGGTGCGGGTACCACAAATGAGCCACTGGCATCTGGTAACAAAGGTTACTTGAAATTTTAACTCAAGAAATATGATGAAAACAACCAAGGTTGGTGAGCTGGGTTCCATGACTTGAACTTGACAACAGACACAAAAATCATCCAGTAGAACAAGTATTTGGCTAATCTGGGAAGGAAAGATAGTCAGTTATCTTATCTTCTGGGAGCTGGGGGACTAGAAGACCTAGAGGGCAGCTGGGGCCAGAGACCCTACCCAAGTCAAATGCAGGTGGAACCCTCTTGGAGGCTCCAGGCCTTGCACAGCAGAGACCTCACGACTGGAGATGGAGATGGGGGATCAGGCAACTGGTCACCTAAGTTTAGAGACAAAGCACTCCCCACTCTCTCTTCTCTCAGAACATAAAGGATGCTGTGAAAGTGTTCATCACTTTGACTTTAAGTTTTACAAACCTGGAAAGAGGAGTCATTGGAGGACAGTGACCAAAACTTGGACAACACAGTCCGGAGAGGGAGCTCTGAGCAAGGTTCTGCAAAGACCCCTCTGCTTTTAAAAAAGAGAATAAATAAAGGTCAGAGTAGATTTAGTTCTGATCCCATAGCTAAAGAAGGTCAACACAGCTCAGCAGGTAGGGGAAATTCTGGAAAATTCGATTTAGATGCCATGATCATGGACAGGTCCAGTAAGACAAAGAGGGGGGGGGGGGCAGACGCAGAGCCAGGGGCTGCCTGGCAGCCCTGGATGAGTTGGATGTAAAGGCCTAAGAAGACAAGAGAAAGAGGCAGGGGGCAAGGGCAGGTAGAAAACAGCTTGAAACCTCAGCAGATAGCTCAAGCCAGACAGGCAGAGTCCTACAAGCTGAGCCCTGCTTACAAAGTGTCTACAAAGATAGCTTTTTGTTTTCTATTAAATTAGCCTTCAAAGTAAAAACTGGAAGATAAGCCCAAGTAAGGCCAAAATCCTGCAGCTTTTCAACAAAAAGAATGGAATGAAAACTGGGACAGATAAAGGAAAGCACCAGAGAGTGGCAGCCAGGAGCAGTACAGAGACGGCAGAGCCCAAATCCCAGGAAACTCAGTGTCCAAGTTCAAGAATGAGGACTCAGCTGCTAGATTCCTGTCCCAGCTTCACAATTGCTGCTTCGGGACCTCAACCAGGCCACTTGCCTCCATAAACAGGGGACATAGATAGCACCCATCTCATAAGGCTGTCATGAGAATTATGTGAGTTAATAGAAATAAATTGCTTAGGACAGTTCTTGGCACACAGTAAGTGATAAATATGTCATTTTTATGACCACTGTCATCATCACAATTTTTCAGAAGTATCCAAAAACCCCATTCCAGGAGGAAATTCAATCCAAGATGCTACAGAACTCTACAGATGTTACCTCCAAGACTGCTGATTGGTTCTCTGAAATCGTGGCTGATGAGCAAGAGCCAGAAGTCTGAGGGTGGATTTTAATTTCCCAAATGCATAAATGGGCAAGTCCAAGGAATGTGGCCTCAGCCTTTTGTCCATCCCTGGCATAGCTGGAGGACAAATCAATGATTTAGACAGATGGTTTGTGTGCATTTTGGGAAAGAAGGCTTGCGTGTACGCCCTAAGTGAGGGAGGGTGTAACGAGGACACTCAGTGCCTGTCAGTGTTAGCGGGGAGGTGGGTCAGGGCAGAGAACACTTAGCAAGTCTCCATGGTATCGCTATGGATGGAGCAGGAAAACAGGTGGACCGATGGCCTGTCTCCATGGGGCTGCTGCTAGACCCAGGGCTCCTCTGTCTGTCCAGGGAGGCCCTGGTGCATGTCTGCAGCGCTGCCTATGGAGTTTGTCAGTCTTGCCCTGTGACTTCCGGGCTGGGCTCTGTGGTGGGAGATGCCATGCGGTCAGGAAGCCCCACAGGCGCTTGTGGCTGTTCAGTGGTAGGGCTCCTCTCAGAGCCCAGCACCCAGTCTACTCCCCTCCCCTCGGTCCCCCACCCGGCCCTCGTGGTTCCGGGGAGTGGCATACAGACTCCGGTTCTCAGGGGTTGTAAGGACAACAGACGGGGAAGAAGAGCGTGCCCTGAAGTTTTTATAGCTAGCTAAACTGTCCTTCATGTAGGCTGCTGCACCCACGAGACCCTCTTAAGGACTCTACCAGACCAAGACTCAGCGATTGTTTTCTATTAACTAAAGATAGTAAATACTTTAAGCTCTCTAAGCCATGTGATCTCTGTCATTATTATGCAACTCTATCATGGTAGCACCAAAACAGTCGCAGACAATAGATAAATAGGTAGAGCTATTTTCCACTAAAACTTTATTTGAAAAACAAATGTCAGAAGGGATTAGGCCCTCAGACCATAGTTTGCCAACTCCTCTATGATAGGATGCTCTTCATTTAACTGAGAGATGACTGGGGATACTTTGATAAAAGGGTTGATGGTGAACATTTTAAAACGTTTAATTGTAGAGGTAAAACTAAAACAAAGATGGAGACAGGCCTATTTAGCAATGAAGATATAACAGTAATACATATTTATGTCCCAAATAACACAGCAACTACCTATGTAAAGCCTAAACCACAGGAAATGCAAAGTAATATATAGAAATTTATTGCATATAGGTGACTATTAATATAAGATGGACAAAGTGGCAAGTAAATAAAAACTAAGAAAGGAATTGTGTTATTTAGATGAAAGATCTAAATAACATAATCAATAATATGAATCATATATACCAAGTACTATACCCTAATAATAGAGAACACACGTTTTTTCAAATGCACAAACAGAACATCAATAGGTTCCTAGAAATAGTACAGGTAGTAGCCTCTTATCACAAATCAATACCGTTGGAAATTAATGACAAAAAATTTTAAGAACAAAGGTCCCCTCTACCTGAAAATTAAAATTTACAGGATACAAAACCCACATTTGGCTCAAAGGGAAGTAACTCAAAAGTGCAGAGACATGGGGATGTCCACTGACATTAAACTCAGCCTTGGCATTTAAAGCTATTCCTTTGTTCACTCATTTAACAGACTTAACTGAGCACCAGTTAAGGATAATATTCGATGAAGAGTCTCCTCTCCACCTTTCAGAGATTCCTCCGGGTGAGAAAAACTGGTAGGGACACAAGGCAGCCCTAGCCCTGAGTTCTGTGAGAGAGCTCGTGACTGGGGGACAGTTCAGGTGTTCCTCCAGGATCAATGTGGACATGTTGAGGTAGCAGAGCTCATGACTAGCACATGGGTCAGATGCCCAGCCAAGATCCGTGTGGATGCATCGGGGTAGCAGAGCTCATGACTAGGGCAGGGGTCAGATGCCCAGCCAGGATCAGTGTGGATGTGTCAAGGCAGCAGGAAGCAGTAGCTGTATCACATCCAAGCAGACCTGGGTGAAGCCAGCTCATCTCTTACTGGCTCTGGAAGCCTGAGCAGGTCACTTCACACGAGCCTCCCTTTCCTCCTCTTTAGGGCAAAGATTAAAGGACACAACATCTGGTTGTAGAGGGGCCCAGTTAGTATGTTTTTATTGCTTATTGACTTGAATCTGCTCAGGTTATAACTGAAGAGTGTATTTGTGAAGGCCACATGCTAGCCGTGGGATGGCCGTGTCCACAGCAGGAGATGGGGGTCAAGGGTGAGAGGCCCAGATACTGCTGCCTCATGAAGAACAACTGAAAGGCTATGTACATTGGTTAAAAAAAAAAAAAAGAAAAAGAAAACTAAAGGAATACCTGGAAGGATTTCAGAGTATCCGGAAGGATTTTCAGATACCTGAAAGGGTTTGCCCGCCTGCCTTTGTATGCTTCGTGTCGTCGTCTAGAGGACAAGCACCCCTACTCTGGTGCTTCAGCAGGCTAGTGGGACAGACATCCTGGCCATAGCGTCACGAGCTCCCCGTCATGACAGACCCAAGCAGTCCTTGCCAGTCTTCTGAATGCATCACTCGTCACCTTGGATCCAGGACTTCAATTTTTGCCTTCTAGAAATCATCCAAATTACGGACAAAAATGGCAACTACCCAGTTGTCCAAGTATGCACTAGCTAAGTAAATGGTTCTAGCTATACAATGGAGCACTATGCAAGCATTAAAAATCACTCTCTAGACTATTTTTGATCACATAGCAATTGTTTCTCCTGTCAAGGTAGGAATAGGCAAAATATTAAGAGACTTTTTATAATACGGCATCTTTAAAGAAAATATGTTTAGGAAAAGACTGGGATCATGTATGTCCTTTGGTTCTCTTGCATTATATTTTTATGTACCTTTCAGATTTTTTACAATGTGCATGAATTGTATTTGTCATTTCTGCTAAGTAAACAAAATGTGACCCTAGAAGAGGTACCTAAAGTGACTGAAGGTGTAGACAAGAGATTCCCTGGGGACGAACACAAGATCATGTTAGGAAGCTCCTGATCACTTCTCAGTTTTCTTTATTGACAACCATGGAATTCAATTAAATTCAAAAAACATTTGTTACATCCTTAATAAACACAAGGCTCTGCGCTAAAAGCTTTCTTTCAGAAGAGCCAGAGACAAGAATCGTCTACAGCAAAATGTGACCAGGCCTTTGAGAGCCGGAGGGAAGAAGTCTGGACTCTGAGTGACCCCAAACATTTTGCCAGGGACTGGAACATTCTCTACAATTTTCTAAATAAAATTTTCTTTTGTTCGCCTAAAAGTTAAACTTGAAAACATGCAACACTTGGAGGAGGGAGAAGATGTCACGGAACTCAGTCCAGCAAAACTCGCAGTAGAAGTCTCTTCTCTCTGGTTCTCGGTTCTCGATGGCAGAGTAGGGTGTGGCCAGTCCCGTGTGCCTGTGGGTGGGAAATCCTTAAAGCTCAGTCAGATAGAGTTGCCTTTGCAGGACAGACACTTAGGGACCCGCTTTTACAAATCGAAGAGAAGGAGCAATATTCCAGTGAAAACAGATCATTCTGACACAATACTTGCTGAGTAAAAATCTCAAAAGTTCACAGGGGGATTTCATACCGTAGACTTAATAATGCCAGAAATAAAATGAACCTCTTTCCTTTCTACTTGGAGGGCTCAGGAACACAGTTTCTGTAGCTCATTAGCTATTAAAATTATTAACAAATTATTATTTTCAACTGAAAGTGGTTATGGTATTCATTATTTCCTCCCATGCCAAGATTCTCTACAGTCTACTCAGAACATGAATTGTCCAAAGCAATCCAACGTTTCTAAATAGTTTTGGACCAGGTTCACTGACTTTGGCCCAGCAAACCACTCAGGGCTGAGTGGCTAAAGGAATCTGTTACATAATTTATTGAGAACTTAATTGAGACTAATCATTGTCTCTCATTCCCTTGCCTGAAGAACATCTGCCCAGCATCTGCTGTGACTCCATTTGGTTGGGATGTTTGAATCTCTCTGTGAAGTGAAATAAAGGGCATGGATATTTTATTGTAGATTTATCCCACTGTAACTTTTTATAGGAAACTGCTGGTGGTTTTATTAGCCAGCAGTGTTAATATACAGTGTCTGTCCAGTGTGCTGGAGCCAAGGCAGAACACGCTGCCTTAATGAGACCCACTCTTGAGGAGAAGGTAGCCAGGTCTGTGAGTGATGTGCTGAAGTAAGTGTATGGGGTGGGGAATACAGATCCTGGACTATTCAATGATGAGCCCGCTAAGACCCGGGTCCCTCCAGAAGGGGAACACGAGATGATAACAGGTTGACATGTGTGATCAATCGCTGGCATGTCCACGTGAGAAATGAAAAGGAGCCATTCACCCCGTCACCCCATTTCACACAGTAAAGCAAAGGGTGGGAAGTTCAGCAGCCCACACTGCAGAAGGTCATCAAAGACTTAGCCAGTGAGCCCAAACTAGAACCAAGCCTCTTGCCTCCTAGGAGGTTCCCAGCCGTAATGCAGTAGGGATGTTCTTGGGGGAAAGAGTATCCTTGAGACTGGAAACCAGAGGCAGAAGAGGGCAGGACCTCTGGAAGAGCTCCTGAGGGGCAGACTCCTGAAACTGGCCAACTGAGCAAGTGAGAAGGCTGTGCGAGCAGAGGGATCAGGATCAGTCTCCAGGTCAGGGAATGTCAAACAAGGGAGGAACACATGGGGCCAACCAAAGGCAGGGGGTAAGGCTAGTCCCCCTACCTTGATCTGACCTCTTTTTAATTTGTTTTAGAGCAGGGTCTTATTTTTGTTTGCCTGCTTATACTCATGAAAACATCTACAATCCCCAGTGGAATCCATCGAGGAGCCTAGGCTGTAGGAATGACTAAGTTATCGGACTGGGCCTTGAGTGTGACTTCAGAATGTGAAAGATAGGGAGCCACTGAAGGTTTCAGAGTGAGGAGGTCACATAACTGATGCCATGGCAGAGGTGCCTAGATTACTTAGAAGAGAAAAGAGATCCCACGGTAGGAAGGCAAGTTAGGAGACTGTTACAAGACCCCAGGCAAGGTGGCCATGGAAATGAAGAAGGGAGGCAGAGCTGAGATTCCTCGTGGAGGTGGCCTTGGTAGCACTTAGCAGCTGCTCTCTAACCCTGCATGGCCAGCCTCTTGAAAAGAGCCTTGGCAGTGGGGCAAGGAGGGATGGTTTGTGACTTTACTGCCCAGAACCAGAGGTGTGGTGGGACCCCTGTCCTTCAGGCTGTTGATCACAAAGTCCTGGAGTCCCCAAAATGGAGAGTAGGGAGGCGTAGGCATCAAGAGACATATGGAAATCGTATCATGAATTAGCTCTGGGAAAAGGAAAGAAAGGGAAGGGAAGGGAAGGACAGAGGGCCGTGGGAACAAAGGAGCCCAAGACTGAACAAGGGTAGGACCAGGACTCCTTGGAAGACAGGGGAGGAGGTGGCTTCAGAGAAGTAGAAGGCAAGTGGGAGGAGCTCCCGGCATCTGAGAAGTCAAGGAGGAACCAGTACACATCGGGCAGGGCCCTTGCCGGGGTCAAAAGTGTGGAAGCCACCTTCTGCACTAAGGATTGGCATGACAAGTGATGCTCACCGAAGACCCTTTGTCATGTTAGTGCGGGAAGGAAGACGTTGCAGGATGCCAGCCACCAAGCAGGACTAGAGTCTCTACGTGGCTCTGGCCTGGAGGTCTGTCACCCACGGAGAATCACTTCCCAGGCTCAACCCAGACACCACCCTTTCTAAGCCAAACCAGCAGGGCCACCGCTTCTAACCCAGCAGCACATTAGGTGGCATCAGCAATTCAAAACAGACCAACAAAGAGTGGCCGAGGAGGCTGTTGTCCAGGGCCCTGGCCGGCTCCTGTCTGCTCTGGGGCAGTCAGGAAGCGCCTTTGGCAGGAGGGGCTCAGGGAGCAAATGGGAGGCTTGCAATTAAAGGGAGTCATGGGTGGGGACACAGGCGGTGCTGTACATTCCCTCGCTCATAAAGCCGCAGGCCAGAACCCTTGCAGGGCGAGCTCAGAGCCAGCGTCAGCCAGGTTTGCAGACTGGTCCTGTTAGAGCCCTGCCCCTGTCCCTCTGCACACAACAGCCTTTCCCCTCTGTGCCCCTTCCAGAAGATGCGGGGTTGTGGCTCACTCCAGCTCTGGAGAACTCCCCCAGAAACATTTTCAGAGAGTCTTGTGAAATCCTGAGCATTTTCATAGCCAAAGTGAGGCAACGGCAGGGCTGGAATGTCGGGGAGGTCTGCTTGCATGTTTTCACATTGAATAATTTGGTGGGGCTGGGCCACTGAGCCAGCTGGGCAGGGGCTCCTGCTGGCATTCATCAGGCCTCTGGCTATCTCTGCAGCCCCCTGGATTCAGAACTTTGGTGTTGGTTTCAGACTGGTACCGCTCAGACTGCTGTCTTGGGAAAACCGAATCACATCATAAATCTGGGGGAGTCTTGTTTCCCTCATCTTCTCAGGACAAAATTCTTGGGACACACTTACTGAGCCAACCAAAAGACAAATTAAAGTGTGTGTGTAATAGGAGTGTGGGGACAAAGCACTGCCGGAGGACCCATGTGGCAAGACAGCCGTGCAGGGTGGCCTCTCAGGCCAGAGCCACAGGAAGGTACACATCCAGCCTCTCTGGTTTAGGTTCAGAACCACCAGCGCTGCCTCCTTGGAAAAGTAAAGTGGGCAGTCCCAGACCAGAGGCAGAACTGAATTCCACAGCAGACATGGGTTGGCCTGCACAGGCGTCTTAAGGTTTTAGAGCTCATTTCCAATACTTTAAAAATCAAGAGATTGCAAGAAGACTCAGAACTTTCAACATTATTTTTTAAAAGGAAAGATGTGGCAATACATGACCCACATGGCAACAGCAGACTGGAGCCTGGCAGCTCCCAGGACAGATACCACATTCCTTCTCAGTTGACCGCGATGCCGCCATCTAGCAGTCAAGGTCACTTAGTACATCTGACCTGGTTCTGGGTTGTGCAAGCATTTTTCTTACAAAAAATGTTCAGATGTGCAGGCAAGTCTAAGATGGACTAATAAACACCTATGCTGTGAGCGTCCTCATCCAGTTTCCTTGGACACAGGTGCAAGTTGTGTCCCTACAAGGGTGACTGCCCAGTCATAGGTCTGCACATCTCGAACTTTCCCCCAAAGGCTTACCTAGCATTGCCCTGTCACCAGCACCATCAAGGCTCCCATTGCTCCAGTTGTGAACAAATTCAGTTTAGTCAGACTTTGTAGTGTTGCCATCTGGTGGGGAGGAAATGGTGCCTCATTGTTTGATTTTTTTAAATTCCCCTGTGCTGTAGTGAGGTTGAGTGTTTTCATATGTTAAGAGGATATTTGTATTTTTTCTGTGATTTATCCTGTTCTTTGCCCATTACCCTATTGGGCTACTTATCTTTTACTAATTGATTTATGAGCTTCCTCATACACCTTGGATTATATTTTCCCTTATTTGAGGCATCTCTCTTCACCTATGAGGTGTTTCAGTAGAAGCTTTCATCTTTAATTTAGTTAAATTGGTTAATTTTTAATTTAGGAATTGTCCTTCTTTTGTCTTGTTTTACAGTTCCTTCCTGACCTTACAACTGCAAATATATTTTCCTATGTATTCTTTCAGAACTTTTAAGGCTTGGCTTTTTTGTGCATATAAGAAGGCTTTAACCCATCCAGAGGATGAGATGATTGGATGGCATCACCGACTCGATGGACATGAGTTTGAGTTAACTCCAGGAGTTGGTGATGGACAGGGAGGCCTGGCGTGCTATAGTCCATGTCGTAAAGAGTCGGACACGACTGAGAGACTGAACTGAATCGAACTGAACCCATCCAGAATGCCTTTTTCTGTATAGTCTAAGTTGAGACAATGAACTAATTTCTTCTGTATGATCACCTATAATGATCTGCATTATATCATGGCTAGTTGACCCCATTCCCACTGATACATAAAGCTGTATTTATGGTAACCAAGATAATAAACACTATTCTTTCTGGCCATAAGAAAATTACATTAGAAATAAGTGGTAAAAAGATAGTGACCCACTTGTTTCTATATTTTTAGAAATTAAAAAATATACAGTTCATGAGTTTGGAGGAAAAGATATTGGAAATTGTAAGATATTCAGAACTAACAATTAATATTTTTTTTCTCCCTATTTTTGGGAAGCTGTGGATTATATTTCTGTTCTTTTGATAGCTAATCTTAAATATGACCCATGTACCTTAACTATAACCATTTCAGTAAAGTCCAAAGTACTTAGAATTACCAGCCTCTTCCTAAACAAGACAGTGTCCTTAGTGTGTGTGACCCTCAAACAGCCTCTATGTCTTCCTGTTATTATCTGGATATTTTGTGTTACTATACTGAGAACCTAAAAATGTTCTGGTGTAGTGAAAAATTTTATTAATTAGATGAAACAGACAAAATTCCTAGAAATACTACTGTAACTGACTCAAGAATAAATAGATAACCTGAGCACACCCACAACAAGTAAAGAGACTGAATTAACAATCAAAAACTTCCCACAGAAAAAAGCCCAGGATCAGATGGTTTTACTGGTGAATTTTACCAAACATCTAAGGAAGAATTAATATCAATTTTTAGTAGGAAGCACTCTGCACTTCATTCTATGAGACCAGTATTACCCTGATAACAAAACCAGACAAAGATATCACGAGAAAAGAAACCACATGCCAATATCACTTATGAATGGAGACACAAAAGTCCTCAACAGCATATTAGTAAATTTAATCCAGCAATATGAAAAGGGTTACATACCATGATCAAGTGGAAACCTATCTGAAAATCAAATAATGTAATATACCACATGAGTAGAATAAAAGACAAACCACATTATTGTCTCAATTAACACACACACAAAGTATTTGACAAAATTCAATATTCTTTCATAATCAAAACATTCAATGAACCATGAACAGAATAGAATTTTCTCAACCTCATGACGGGCACCTACAAAAAACCCACAGATATGATCACATTTAATACTGAAAAACTAAATGCTTTTCCTTTAAGAGAGGAATAAGACAAGAATGTCTGTTTTCACCACTTATATTCAACATTGTACTGGTGGTTCTAGCCAGGGAAATTAGGCAAAAAAAAAAAAAAGCGCATCTAGATTAGAGAAGTGAAACCACATATATTTACAGATAACATGATCTTTCATATAGAAGATTCTAAAGAATCCAGTAAAAAAGCTACTAGAACTAATATATGTGCTGAAAAACAAAATTCAGCTCAGTTAATTCAAAGATCTAGTTGACTTTATTTAACAGTTCTTGAATCGGGCAGCATCTCAGCTAGCAACTAGAAGAGTGCTCCAAGGGGTCAGCCTAAATGGAATGTATTTACTGGCAGGAAGAGGGTGGGGCAAGAAAGTATTAACAAGTAGAGATTGCTTCCCTGGTGGCTCAGATGGTAAAGAATCCACCTGCAGTGCAGGAGACATGGGTTAGATCCCTGGGTCAGGAAGATCCCCTGGAGAAGGCAATGGCAACCCACTCCAGGATTCTTGCCTGGAGAATTCTATGGACAGAGGAGCCTGGAAGCCTACAGTCCATGGGGTCACGAAGAGTCGGACACGACTGCGTGACTAACACACACAAAGACTGCCTTAAGTCCAGACCATCTTCTTTGGAGGGAAGGGAAGGGCTTTATCATGCACATCACCTCATTAGTGTTGATCAGGAAATTTCAGATTGACTATTTTAAAGGTCCTATTTCTGGAAGGGATTGAAACTGCGATTAAGTCTTGATTTGCTGTCGTGGTGGGCGTGGCAAATGATGGAAGCCATTCTGGGCTTGTTATTTTTAACCAACGAGTTAAGCAAGGTTATAGGATGTAAGACTGACATACAAAAACCAATTCTGTTCCTATGTCCTTGCAGTGAATAGTCTGAAAAGGAAATGAAGAAAACAGTTCTATTTGCAGTAGCATCAAAAACAATAAAATACTTAAGAATGAATTTAACAAAAGAAGTATGAGACTTAAACACTGAAAGTGACAAAACATTATTGAAAGAAGTTAATGAATATCTACATATATCCCAGTAGAAAGCCTGATATTGTTAAGAGGACTATACTCCACAAATTGATCTACTAACAAAACATAATCCCTATCAAAATTCCAACTGTCTTCATTGCACAAATGAACAAGCTGACCCTAAAATTTATGTGAAATTGCAAAGAGTTCTAAATAATCAATACAATTTTTAAAAATAAGAACAAAGTTAGAGGTCTTATACCTCTCAGTTTCGAAAATTACTACAAAGCTTGAGTAATCAAGACAGTATGGTACTTGCATAAAGACAGACATATAAAACAATTAATATTAATGAATATCTAGAAATAAACATTCTCTCATTTACTATCAGTTAATTTACAACATAGAACACCAGAACAATCCAATGGAAGAAGAATACTCTTTTCTATAAATGGTACTGAGACTCTGAATGTCCACATCAAAAGACAGAAGTTGGGTCCCTAGCTCATACCATAGACAAACAATGAACTCAAAATGGATTGAACAGCTAAATGTAAGTGTTGAAGCTATAAAACTCTTACAAGAAAACATAGGCATAAATCCTCCTGACTCTAGATTAGGTGATGATTTCTTAGATATGAAAGCAAAAACACAACTAATGAAGAAAAAATAAACTAGGACATTATAAAAATTTAAAACTTTTTCTCTTCAAAGCTGTAAAGATAATGAAAAGATAACCCAATGGGGGAAAAAGCATTTTCACAAATCATATGTGAAACGATCATTTTAACTTCTCTGATAGCTCAGTTGGTAAAGAACCCACCTGCAGTGCAGGAGAACCCAGTTAGATTCCTGGGTCGGGAAGATCTGCTGGAGAAGGGATACACTACCCCCTCCAATATTATTGGGCTTCTCTTGTGGCTTAGCTGGAATTTGCCTGCAATGCAGGAGACCTGGATTCCATCCCTGGGTTGGGAAGATCCCCTGGAAAAGGGAAAGTCTACTCACTCCAGTATTCTGGCCTGGAGAATTTCATGGACTGTATAGTTCAGGGGGTCGCAAAGAGTCAGACACTACTGAGCGACTTTCGCTTCAATTCACTTCATTTTAACTAAAATATATCAAGGACTCTTTGGGCTTCCCAGGTGGCACAGTGGTAAAGAATCTGCCTGCCAATGCAGGAGACCCAAGAGAAATGAGTTCAGTCCCTGGGTTGGGAATATCCACTGGAGTAGGAAGTGATAACCTGCTCCAGTGTTCTTGCCATGGGCAGAGGAGACTGGTGGGCTACCGTCCACGGGAGTTTCAAAAGAGTTGGACATGACTGAGTGACTGAAACACAACACACATCCAGGACTCTTCCAACTCAATAATAAAAAAAACATAATCCAATTTAAAAATGGATAAATTATCTGAGAAGACATTCTCAGAAGAAGATATACAAATGGCCAATAAGCACACGAGAAGATGCTCAACATCATCAGCCATCAGGAAGTATAATCAAGTTCAGCAAATGATATTGGCAAGAATGGATATCAAAATATGAAAGAATGAAGTTGGATCTTTATCTTATGTTCAGTTGCTCAGTTGTGTACGACTCTTTGTGACCCCGTGAATTGCAGCAGGCCAGGCTTCCCTGTCCATCACCAACTCCCAGAGCTTGCTCAAACTCATATCCAGTGAGTCAGTGATGCCATCCAACCATCTCATCCTCTGTCATCCCCTTCTCCTGTCTTCAATCTTTCCCAGCATCAGGGTCCTTTCCAATGAGTCAGTTCTTCCCATCAGGTGGCCAAAGTATTGGAACTTCAGCTTCAGCATCAGTCCTTCCAATGAACATTCAGGACTGATTTCCTTTATGATGGACTGGTTGAATCTCTTGTTGTCCAAGGTACTCTCAAGAGTCTTCTCCATCACCACAGTTCAAAAGCATCAGTTCTTCGGCACTCAGCCTTCTTTATGGTCCAACTCTCACATCCATACATGACTACTGGAAAAACCATAACTTTGACTATAAGGACCTTTGTCAGCAAAGTAATGTTTCTTCTCTTTAATACGATGTCTAGATTTGTCATAGCTTTTCTTCCAAGGAGTAAGCGTTTTTTAATTTCATGGCTGCATGCAGTCACCACCTGCAGTGATTTTGGAGCCCAAGAAAATAGTCTGTCACTGTTTCCATTGTTTCCCTGTCTATCTGCCATGAAGTGATGGGACCAGATGCCTGATCTTAGTTTTTTGAATGTTGAGTTTAAGCCAGCTTTTTATTCTCCTCTTTCACCTTCATCAAGAGGCTCTTCAGTTCCTTTTCTCTTTCTGCCATAAAGATGGTGTCATTTGCATGTCTGAGGTTACTGATATTTCTCCCAGCAATCTTTACCTTATACTATATACAAAAATAAACTCAAAATGGATCAAAGACCTAAATGTAAGAGTTAAAGCTAAAATTCTTAGAATAAAATATAGGGAAAAAGCTTCATACATTGGATTTGGTAATGATTTCTTAGATATGACAAAAAGCATAGGCAACAGAAGGGAAAACAGACAAATTGGACATCATCAAATTTGAAAACTGTGCATCAAGGAACATAGTCAACAAAGTGAAAAGGCAGCCTAAAGAATGAGAGAAAGTATTTGCTAATCATATATTTAATAAAGAAGTAACATCTAGAATATCTAAAGAACTCCTATAGCTAAACAACAAATGGCACCCAATTAAGATATAGGCAAAGAAAATGTTCACTCATTTCTCCAAAGGAAATACACACATGGCTAGTAAATACCTGAAAAAAATGCTCAATATCACTAATTATTAGGGAAATGCCAATCAAACCACAGTGAGGACCACTTCATACCCATGAAGATAGCTATTATATATATAAACATTAAATAAATATTGGTGAGGATGTGGAGAAACTGGAACTATCTACACTATTGATTAAAATGTCAAATGGTGCAGCCACTGTGGGAAACAGTACAGTGATTCCTTGAAAAATTAAACACAGAATTACCACGTGATCCAGCAATTCCACTTCTGGGTATATACCCAAAAGAAGTAAAAGCAGGAGCTCGAACAGACATTTGTACAACTATCTTCAGAGCATCGTCATTCACAGTAGTTAAAGGGTGGAAGCAACACAAGTGTCCCTCTCTGGACAAATAGATAAATGAAATGTGTTACCTGTGTACAAGGGAATATTATTCACCCTTCAGAAGGAAGGCAATTCTGACACATGATGTAACGTGGATGAACCTTGAGGACATTATACTCAGTGAAATAAGACAGTTACAAAAGAACAATAAATGTTGTATGGTTCCACTTATATGAGGTACCTGAGCAGACAAAGTCATAGAGACAGAAAGTTTTATGATGGTTGCCGGGAGCTGGGGGAGAGGGAATGGAAGGCTATTGTTTACTGAATCTAATTAATCCAGTTTGGGAAGGTGAGTCCTGTTGGAGATAATGGTAAGGACCGCACGACAATGTGAATGTATTTAATACTGCTGAAATGCACCCTGAAAAGTGGTAAAAAGGGTGAATATTTTACCGTATTTTACCACAGGAAATGAAAGTGCAATGGGATACCACTTCACACCCACTAAGATGGCTATAATCAAAATGATAGGCAATAGCAAAAATTTATGGGATTGTAGATTCCCTGGAGGAGAGGGCAGTGGCACCCCACTCCAGCACTCTTGCCTGGACAATCCCATGGACGGAGGGGCCTGGTGGGCTGCAGTCCACGGGGTCGCTAAGAGTCGGACACGACTGAGTGACTTCACTTTCACTTTTCACTTTCATGCATTGGAGAAGGAAATGGCAACCCACTCCAGTGTTCTTGCCTGGAGAATCCCAGGGACGGGGGAGCCTGGTGGGCTGCCGTCTATGGGGTCACACAGAGTCGGACATGACTGAAGCGACTTAGCAGCAGCAACAGCAGCAGCAGCATGCTACTATAGAAATGCAAAATGGTATAGCTGCTTTGGAAACAGACTGGAATTTCTCAAATTGTTAAACAGAGTTAACATATGATCCAGCAGTCCCACTCCTTGGTATATAGTCAAAAGACATGAGAACACATGTCCATACAAAAATTGTCCACTGATGTTCACTGTAGCATTATTCATAATAGCTGAAATGTGGAAATAATCCAAACATCCCTCAATTGATGAACTGATAAATAAATATGGTATATCCATACATTCAAATATTATTCAATAATAAAAGGTAATGAAATCCTGACAGGTGCTATAATGGGGCTGAGCCTTGGAAACATCATGCTCAGTGAAAGGATCCAGGCACAAAGAACCACATGTCATGTGATTCCATTTATATGAAATGTCCAGAAGAGGCAAGTCTATAGAGGTGAAAAGTAGGTTAGTAATTGCTTAGGACTGAGAGGGATGGGAGGGGTATGCATTGGGAGATGGCAACTAAGAGTTGTTGGGTTTTTTTGGGGGGTAATGAAAATATGCTAAAATTGATTGTGGTGGTTATTTCACAACTCAGAATATTATTGACTTGTTCTCTCTATGTGGATGAATTGTAGAGTATGTGAATTAGGTCTCAATGGAACTGTTAAAAATCATGCTTCTGCTTGCTAATGTATGACCTTGGGCAAGCCACTTAGGCTCTCTGTGCCTCAATTTCCTCATCTGTAGAATGGGTCTCCACAGGATTGTTACAGGGATCAACTAATTTGAATCATGTTAAGTGCTCAGAACATTGCCTGATACACAGGAAGTTCCAAAAATGGTTAGCTGGTGCAATATCTAGAGAAACCACTCTTGAAACATGTTCCCTTAAGTTGTATTTTAGCAAAACCTTCCTTCCCTCCTCCCTCTTTCCCCCCACTCCCTGCCCCTCCCTCACTCCCTCCCTCCCCTTCCCTTCCTCCCTTCCTTTCTCTTCCTTTCCCTGGCACATGAGAACTAACCACACTGACTCAAGCACCTTCTCAGGGAAGCATGGCAAGATCTCAGACTGACCCAGCCTGTTTTTCAGGGGGAGACTCATGTCCTCTAGAAGAAGCTCACATGCACAGGCCTGTGTATTCTCTCCCCGTCACACATGCAGGCTCTCATTTCCTCCTATAAAAAAGCAAATATGTGGATAATATTCCTTTTCAAGGAAATGTATATGAGAACTCACAATTCTCAAGTTTTAAGTGGAGAAATGCTGCGTTGAAACTCCGTGTGCAGCTGTGGCCCCTCCGTCCCCTGAGAGGCCCTTGCAGCCCAGCCTGTTAAGTCCTGGCCTGCCTCCGCCCCCGCTCCTCTCCTGGACATCTGTCCAGTAAAAGCGGCCACGTATCTGCGGAGACTTTAAATGGCACATGTTAAAGGCATGTTTTGATTGTTCTCATAACAGAGCTGCTGGCTGCAGCTGGCCCTGAGCTGTGAGAGCGACCGGGCGGACGCGGCGTCTGCTGCTGCCGCGTCCTCCGTGGTGTTCTGGGCCGAGGCCCGGGAGGTCCGGCTGCGGGCCAGCGGCCTCTGCCACGTCTGCTCAGCCCAGGCCGGCGGCTGCGGTGACCACAGCCGGGAGTCCTGCGGGAGCCCTGTCGTCCGCGGGAAGGCAGAGCTCTGCTGGCCTGACCTCAGCTAGACACACACAGCCCCGCATGCAGCAGCCCTGCCCCTGGGAAAGAGGGAGCAGACGTCTGTCCCCGGGGCTCCCCCGTGGGCGTCTGCCTGGGGCCTTGACCTGCCGTGAGGTCACCATCCGGTCCTGCTTTATGGATGAGGGCCAGGGGCTCAGAGCGGGCAGGAAGCTCGCACCGAGTTACAGGACTCAGCCCTCAAGCAGGTTCTTCATTTTCCTATCATCTGAATCACACAGATTTATTGAAAACTTTCTAAAACTTCAAATGAATTTGTTTTGGTTCCAAATGCCCACATAGATGAGCCATTCCAGAGGGCTTTGAGGAACAGCAGTTCCTCTGAATAAGACAGATGTCTAGACTGAGAGTAATAGTTCTAGCAGTAATAACAGCTGATATTTATCAGGCCCACAGAGCGCCAGGCCTGGGCTGACCTCATGGCAGAGGCTTGAGTACTGACTTGTCCAAGGTCACACAGCTGGCAAGCTGGTGGAATGAAGACTCCAGGCCAGGCCAGTCTGATCCCAGGATCCTGAATGTGACCTTCTGAGACTTTGAGAATGTCTGGCTCTAATAAGTGGGCATCTTTCACCCTTGGGGCATCCTGATGAAATTGGCCAGGTGTCCCCTAACCAGAGCATGAGTGTGTAAATACAAAAAGGAAGTCCCTGGGCTGGAGCACTGAGGACTCACCCACTTAATAGCTGGTGGGCTTTGGGCCAATGTTGCTGTCTCTGAGTCAGTTCCTCCATCTGTGAAGAAAGACCAGCAGGCCCTGAGCCGCCTTGCTCTGGGAGTTCTGGTGGGTCGAAGGCAAGATGGCAGTGAAAAAATACTGGGCAGGGCTTCCCCGGTGGCTCAGTGGCAAAGAATCTGCCTGCGGTGCAGGAGACCCTGGTTCAATTCCTGGGTCAGGAAGATCCCCTGGAGTAGGGACAGGCTACCCAGAGTATTCTCGAACTTCTTTGGTGGCTCAGATAGTAAAGAATCCACCTGCAGTGTGGGAGACCTGAGTTCGATCCCTGGGTTGGGAAGATCCCCTGGAAAACAGAAAGGCTGCCCACTCCAGTATTCTGGCCTGGAGAATTCCATGTCCATGGGGTTTCAAAGAGTCAGACATGACTGAGCAACTAAGCACAACACATTCTTGTCTGGGAGGTCCTATGTATAGTGGAGCCTGGTGGGCTACACAGTCTGTGTGACTGTGGCCAACTCTTCCCCTCACAATGCTGTCCACACCAGGCCCCTGGCCTCCCTCCCCAGCTGGCCTCCAGCGTCTCAGACACGTCCCAGGTCTCCAACAGGTTATCTGCTCTATTGTTTGGCCCAGATGACTCTGCACAAGGCACTGCCAGTGGGCAGGGTGGCCCACGTGTCTAGGCAGGTGGCTCCATGAGCCACTGCTCACAGCCCTCGGCCATTCTCAGCATTCCCCTCTCATGCAGGTGTCCCCTCTCACATCCTCACTCATCTTCCTGCCCACATGCAGCTTGCTTGACCAGAGGCTCCCAAGTCATGGGATATCTTGCTGACCTCTAGGTCTAGTTTCCAAAGCTGGAATGTCATCCGAGCATGAAGGGTTTGTGGACCCCACTCTGTAGGCATCAACCCAAATCTGCTGAGAGTGCCCGCATCTCCTCTTTACCTTCATCTATTCTGCACTTACAGCGCTGGTGACTGGTCTCCCCAGTCCTCCCCACCATCAGCTTCACCGCGTCCTGGCTAAATCCAGGGATGCTCTTCAGCCTCATCCAGCCCAGCTCTTCTTGCTGCCTCCTGCACTGTCCACTTGCCCTCTCTGGCCTGGCTCATCACCTCTTCTCCCTCTCCTCAGAGCCTTCCATGACTGAATCCAGCCCCAGGTGCTTGCACTCCCTGAGCCCTGCCCTCTGTCCTCCAGTGTAAGCTCCCCGGATGAGTCGTTCTCACCCTTGCTGTCTACCAGGACTTTATTGCTTTTGACTTCCAACCCTGAGTCTCTGACCAGGTGGCATCCTTGAACTCCAGAACTGCACCTGCAGAGCCTTCCCAGCACCACTCAGGGGCCTAGTGGCCACCTGAAAATAATACCCTCCCCCTTCTGCCCCCAGGCCAGCCCCCCTCCCTGTGTTCTTCCCTCCCAGTGGAGGCACCACCGGCACCCTCTGGACCAATCATAATCCTGAGCTTGACTCTCGCCTCCTTTCTCTCCATGACCCATGTACCCATAGCCCTGTCAACTCCACCCCATGCGTGCCTGTTTTCCATTTCTCTGCTGCCTTCGTGAACCCCATCATCTTGCCCCAGGGTATATGATCCCCGGAGGCCCCCAGGGCAGCTTCCCTCCTGCCCACCCTGAAGTATCCTTTGAGTACTGGTCATCCCACACTCACAGTTGCTGCTTGACATTCCATGGGTAGGTGCTCGCTCTCAGAGCCCTGAGCTCAGTTTGTTTGGTTGACCAACTTCATCTTGACCTTCACGACCCAGCTTAAACTCCATTTCGTCCACTGTACTTATCCAATCATGATGATATTGCCTGTTTTTACGTTTCCCTCTTCCCCAAGGACCATACACTTGACTGAGCTTTGTGAAGGTGGGGACACTGAGCTGATTGCCCTGGCCCTTGGACACTGGCATGAAGTTGATACCCACATGTCTGGAGGACAGAGCGGATGAGGTTGGACAAAGTAACCATCCCAGTAGCCAAAATCTCTTTAACCTCCCTGCAGCTTCCTGGAGCTTCTGGGCTGTTTCACGTCCTTCTTTTTATGCTATGGTATTTTACCTGTAGCATGTTTGATTCTGTGCTTGGAATTTGCATGTCTCTATAACAGATGCTCAGACAGTCACCTACAGGCACCTAGTTACCTTACCTTGATTAATTTGGCTAATTTAAAGAACTTTCCTGGCTCAGAGACAGGCACAGACTAGGTGCTCTGTCAATACCAGATCCTTACTACTGACCCATTTTGCAGATGGATAAAACTGACCCCACAGACAAACCACTTGCTACCTTAAACACTTGTGTTAAAATACAACAGCTCACACACTTTTTACAGTTTGAAGTTGCTGAAAATGAATGACCCACAAATATGTTCTTTTTGGTTATCTATATTGGAGATTCACTTTATATTCAACCTAAAATAACTGGGTTAGAAAAATGTGATCCTGAAGATGCCAATGTCTCTGTGAGACAGTTACATTTCAGCAGATTGCATAAGATCTGTATCTAGTTTAAGTCTTAAGTCAAGACTTGAATAGAATCTGAATTTTGAATAGAAGATAAAATTTCTCAGAATTATTAATGTGATGTATACTTAAAATAATGGCCATCAAAGATATCTGCATCCTAATCCCTGGAACTCATGAAAATGTTAGGTTACACGTCAAAGGAAAGTTAGGGCTGCAGGTGAAATTAGGGTGTTATAGATCTCCCCCAAAAGAACCTGGGAGACAAGCATGGAACAGACTCCTCAGAGTCCTCAGAAGGAACCCACCCTGCCAGCACTTAAATTTTTTTACTTCCAGCCACAAGAGCTGTAAGAGAATAAATTCCTATTGTTTTAAGCCTTTATTTGGGATTGGAATGAAAACTGAACTTTTCCAGTCCTGTGGCCAACTGCTCAATTTTCCAAATTTGCTGGCATATTGAGTACAGCACTTTAACAGCATCATCTTTTGGGATTTGAAATATCTCAGCTGGTATCCCATCACCTCCACTAGCTTTGTTCATAGTGATTCTTCCTAAGGCCCACTTGATTTCACACTCCAGGATGTCTGGCTCTAGGTGAGTGATCACACCATCATGGTTATCAGGGTCATGAAGATCTTTTTTGTACAGTTCTTCTGTATATTCTTACCACCTCTTCTCAATACCTTATGCTTCTGTTAGGTCTATACAGTTTCTGTCCTTTATTGAGCCCATTTCTGCATGAAATATTCCCTTGGTATTTCTAATTTTCTTGAGGAGATCTCTAGTCTTTCCCATTCTATTGTTTTCCTCTATTTCTTTGCATTGATCACTAAGGAAGGCTTTTTTTTAATATATATATATATATCTCCTTGCTATTCTTTGGAACTCTGCATTCTGATAGATATAGCTTTCCTTTTCTCCTTTGCCTTTTGCTTCTCTCCTTTTCTCATTTGAAGGCCTCTTCAGACATCATTTTGCCTTTTTGCATTTCTTTTTATTGGGAATGGTCTTGATCACTGCTTCCTATACAATGTCATAAACCTCAGTCCATAGTTCTTGTGGCACTCTACCAAATCTAATCCCTTGAATTTATTTTTGTCACTTCCACTGTATAACGTAAGGGATTTAATTTAGGTCATACCTGAATGGTCTGGAGAAGGCAATGGCAACCCACCCCAGTACTCTTGCCTGGAAAATCCCATAGACAGAGAAGCCTGGTAGGCTGCCGTCTGTGGGATTGCACAGAGTCGGACATGACTGAAGCAACTTAGCAGCAGCAGCAGCAGCAGCATACCTGAATGGTCTAGTGGTTTTCCCTAATTTCTTCAGTTTAAGTCTGAATTTGGCAATAAGGAGTACGTGATCTGAGCCATTGTCAGTTCCTGGTCTTGTTTTTGCTGACTATATAGAGCTTCTCCATCTTTGGCTGCAAAGAATATAATCAGTCTGATTTCAGTGTTGACCATCTGGTGATGTCCATGTGTAGAGTCATTTCTTGTGCTGTTGGAAGTGGGTGTTTGCTATGACCAATGCATTCTCTTGGCAAAGCTCTGTTAGCCTTTACCCTGCTTCATTGTGTACTCCAAGGCCAAACTTGCCTGTTACTCCAGGTATCTCTTAACTTCCTACTTTTTCATTCCAGTCCCCTATGATAAAAAGCCTGTTACTCCAGGTATCTCTTAACTTCCTACTTTTTCATTCCAGTCCCCTATGATAAAAAGGACGTCTGTTTTTGGTGTTAGTTCTAGAAGGTCTTGTAGGTTCATTTAACCATTCAACTTCAGCTTCTTTAGCATTAGTGGTTGGGGCATAGACTTGGAGATATTAAATGGTTTGCCTTGGAAATGAACAGAGATCATTCTATCTTTTTGAGACTACACCCAAGTACTGCATTTTGGACTCTTTTGTTGACTATGAGGTTTACTCCATTTTTTTCTAAGGGCTTCTTGCCTGCATTAGATATAATGTTCATCTGAATTAAATTCATCCATTCCAGTCCATTTTAGTTCACTGATTCCTAAGATGTCAATATTCACTCTTACCATCTCCTGTTTGACCACTTCCAATTTGCCTTGATCCATGGACCTAACATTCCAGGTTCCTATGCAATATTGCTCTTTAAAACATTGGACTTTACTTTCATCACCAGTTACATCCACAGCTGGGTGTTGTTTTCACTTTGGCTCTGTCTCATCATTCTTTCTGGAGTTATTTCTCCACTCTTCTTCAGTAGCATATTGGGCACCTACCGACCAGGGGAGTTCATCTTTCAGTGTCCTATCTTTTTGCCTTTTCATTCTGCTCATGGCCTTCTCAAGGCAAGAATACTAAAATGGTTTGCCGTTCCCTTCTCCAGTGGACCACATTTTTGTCAGAACTCTCCACTATGATCCGTCCATCTTGGGTGGCCCTACATGGCCATAGTTTCATTGAGTTAGACAAGGCTGTGGTCCATGTGGTCATTTTGGTTAGTTTTCTGTGACTGTGATTTTCATTCTGTCTGTAGTGGCCACAGGACTGGAAAAGGTCAGTTTTCATTCCAATCCCAAAGAAAGACAATGCCAAAGAATGTTCAAACTACCACAATTGCAATAATCTCACACACTAACAAAGTAATGCTCAAAATTCTCCAAGTGAGGCTTCAACAGTATGTGAACCAAGAACTTCCAGATGTTCAAGCTGGATTTAGAAAAGGCAGAGGAACCAGAGATCAAATCGCCAACATCCATTGGATCATCCAAAAAGCAAGAGAGTTTCAGAAAAACATCTACTTCTGCTTTATTGACTATGCCAAAGCCTTTGACTGTGTGGATCACAATAAACTGTGGAAGAGTTTGGGTATGCCAAACTTAAAGAGATGGGAATGCCAGACTACCATACCTGTTCCTGCGAAATCTGTATGCAGGTCAAGAAGCAACAGTTAGAACTGGACATGGAATACAGACTGGTTCCAAATTGGGAAAGGAGTACATCAAGGCTGTATATTGTCACCATGTTCATTTAACTGATACGCAGAGTATATCATGAAAAATGCCAGGCTAGATGAAGCACAAGCTGAAATCAAGATTGCCAGTAGAAATATCCATAACCTCAGATATGCAGATGACACCACCCTTATGGCAGAAAGTGAAGAAAGTGAAAGGGGAGAGTGAAAAGTTTGGCTTAAAACTCAACATTCAAAAAATGAAGATCATGGCATATGTTCCCATCACTTCATGGCAAATAGATGGGGGAACAATGGAAACAGTGACAGACTATTTTCTTGGGCTCCAAATCACTTCAGATGATGACTGCAGCCATGAAATTAAAAGACACTTCCTCCTTGGAAGAGAAGTTATGACCAACCCAGACAGCATATTAAAAAGTAGAGACATTACTTTGCCGACAAAGGTCCATCTAGTCAAAGCTATGGTTTTTCCAGTAGTCATGTATGGATGTGAGAGTTGGACCATAAAGAAAGCTGAGTGCCAAGGAATTGATGCTTTCAAACTGTGGTGTTGGGGAAGACTCTTGAGAGTCCCTTAGACTGCAAGGAAATCAAATCAGTCCATCCTAAAGGAAATCAGTCCTGAATATTCATTGAAAGGACTGATGCTGAAGCTGAAACTCCAATACTTTGGCCACTCAATGAGAAGAACTGACTCATTGGAAAAGACCCTGATGCTGGGAAAGATTGAAAGCAGAAGGAGAAGGGGATGACAGAGGATGAGATGGTTGGATGGCATCACCAACTCAATGGACATGAGTTTGAGCAAGCTCTGGGAGTTGGTGATGGACAGGAAAGCCTGGCATGCTACAGTCCATGGGATCGCAAAGAGTCAGCCATGACTAAGTGACTAAACTGAACTGTTTTCAGCCACCCAGCTTGTGGTACTTCTTTGCAGCAGCTATAGCAAACTAATACAAGTTTCTAATCAGCTGGTTTATCCTGAATTATCTGAATGGGTCCAGTGTAATCACAAGGGTCCTAAAACAGAAGAGGGAAGCAGAAGAGAAGATTGGAGTGATCAGTAAGAGAAGAGTTCTACCTGATTTACTGGCTTTGAATATAGAAGAAGGTACCACCAGCCAGGGAATCAGGGCAGTGTGTAGAAGCTGGGAAAGTCAAGGAAGCAGAATCTTCCTGGAGTCTCCAGAAGGAACCAGCCCTGCAGCACCTTGATTTTAGCCCCTTGAGATCCTCATCAGTTTTCCTACCTCCAGAAATGCAAGATAATAAGTCTGTATTGTTTTGCACGCTTAAGTTTATAGCAGTTTGTTACAGTAGTTAAAAAAAAAAAAAATGCAGGGTCTCAGATAGTGACAGAGCTGTCCAAAATCTAGTAGTCCCCCCTAGTCCAAGGGCCATATACCCCAGCCCCCCAGTAGATTCCCAAAACTCAGGATAATACTGAACCCTGCAGATATTTACATACTATGAATTTCCTGTACTAAGTGGCAGGGAGCCTATACAGTGTGGATAAACTGGGCAAAGGAATGGTTCACATCCCTGGCGGGACTGATTGGGGTGATGGAAGATTTCATTCCACTGCTCAGAACAGTGCTCAGTTTAAACTTATGAATTGTTTATTTCTGGAATTTTCCATTTAATGTCTTCAGATTGCAGTTGACTGCTAGTAAACTGGGGAAAGTGAAACCACAGAAAAAGGCAGAAAACTACCTGATTAGAATGGTTGAGTTTGGCATAAGTACAAAGGAGATGTGTCTGTGTTGGTTGGACAGCAGAGACTGACCTGACCCTGTAGGAATGGGGGAAGGGCCTGAATTAGGGAAGTATTATGGTGGCTTCATCAAGCATTACAGTTTTATTGCTTTTAAGAAGAACTACTAACTCACAGTCGGCTGTCGCTGTTAGGATTTTTAGAGGAAATGAGTGAAAAAAGCTGAGGTTTGCATTGTAATTTTAGTACCCATTGTTGTGTGGAACTGTTGACCCGTCTCAAGTTAATAGACTTGGAATCAATGGGATTTGACTCTGATGTCCACACGTGCGACATCGCCGTCTGCCCCACATGGGCCTCATCCAGTAGAGGCCCTTCGGCGGAAGTGGTTTCTTCCCATCACTGAAAGCAAAGGCTGAGGAAGGCCACTTTTCATCCCCACCTCACTGAGGTGTTTGTTAAGTTCAGGAGCACGAAGGTCCAGCTGAAACGTAGTTCCAGTGACCTGTAGCAGGTGTGCCCACGACACAGAGCCCTCCTCTCCGTGGCTCGGCACGTATTTCAGGCAGGGGTGGATCTGAGGATTGTTCTGGAAGGAGGAAAAGGGGTACGTGAGCCCTTTTCCATCCTGTTATCCTTTTGAAAAGTACCAGCTTCCCTGGAGGCTCAGATGGTCAAGAATCCAATCGAACACCAACCTGGGTTTGACCCCTGGGGTGGGAAGATCCCCTGGAGGAGGGCATGGCAGCCCACTCCAGTATTCTTGCCTGGAGAATCCCATGGACAGGGGAGCCTGGCAGGAGTCCATGGGATTGCACTGAGCGACTAAGCACAGCACACAGCAGACACCAGAGGTAAAGCAGAGAAGGACCTGGGGGACTGGCTGTCCCTCCCGGCTCTACAGGAATCTGATCCCCGCAGACCTGACCTTCTAGCCAGTGGTGGGCCAGGAGGAGCCCCCAAGGCAGGACTGCTGAGCCCTGCCAGCAGTTCCCTGTCTCCCCAGGTGTCCTGGATGTGACCTTTGTGTGAGCAGAGCTGGTACCCACATTCCCTAGAGCACGTGCTCTGATTATGTGCCCAGAAGTGGAGAAGCTGGCACTATGGCAGTGGCATGCCTGCCGAGGGCAGTGATAGCCCCATGAGTCTGACACAGCAGCGCTTGCGTATCCCATGAGTATCCCACTGTATGTATGTGTTAGCTTCCCTGGGCTCAGCCCTGGGAAGCACAGCAAATAAAAGGCAGGAGCAGGATCCTAAGCCATTTCACAGGTCAGGACAATAACCTGGCCTCAACCTGAAAACTAGGTAGCCACCTGAAACCTAACATGTATATTTACAAAGTTAATTGCAAAAGGTCAGGACTAAGGAGATCTGGCTGAGAGTCAGTTATTGAGAGAAAAACACAGAGGTCAGTGTGGTTGCTTTAAGAAAGAAAGGAAATGGTGCAGAGTTGGGGAGCATTAATGAAAACAAGTCCCCATTAAAGGGAAAACCAGCACATTCTCTCGCCACTTTCAGACACATCGGGACCATTCTATCCGTGACATACCAATCCAGCAGTGACTGATTTGAGACTTAAAATGGATTGGGAATCTGTACATTATTTTGATCAAGAGAAGGGAAAACTTAAAAGGGGAACTAAAGACCTATCTTTAGATATTTGAGAGGGAATTCTTAGACTCTAAAGACCAGGACTAGGAGAAATGGGTAGAAGTTGATTCACGTCTTTCAGACGTGTTCAAGCAGTTATCAGGCACTGAAATGGGAGCAAGGCTGCATGCCATCTGCGAAGTCTTCATTTCCCACCAAGGGGACACAGAATAATAACAATACTGCTTACGTTTTACGGCTCATGTGTGCCAGGCACTGCCATAAGCAGTTTGCAGGCGGTATGCCGCGTGTCCTCACCCCCAAAGCTAGCACTGTGTTTCCGTCTTCATAGCACAAGCAAGGGGTCTGATGAGAGGAGCGTCACTGCAGTTAGTCCTGGGCCGCAAGGACAGAGTGGTTGATGAGCTCTGCCAAGGGGCCCCGAGTGAGCTCCAGACGAGGTGGCCTGAGCTTGCCCTAAGGATGAGGAGGAACCATGTCGGGATGGAACCGGGTAGCCCCATCTTCTCAAAACTTAGTCCAGCACCCTCCAGGGCCCCAGCTGGTCCAGGCCACCCTTGCCGTGCCTTGCAGTGGCCTCCTCCCTGCCGCCTCCACCCACTGTCGGCTTGCGGCCGTACGGACCCAGGGTGGCCCTGAGGGGTGTGCCCTCCTCTCTCTAACCACCCCCCAGACTGCATCATATTCAAGCAGGATGCAGCAGCCCGCCAGGCCCTGCGTGACCTCCCGCTGCAGCATCTCAGGTCCCGCCCTCTCCTGCTGACGCCCTCCCTGGCCACCCTTGCTCCGGGCTGCCCTCAGCCCTGCCAGCACACGCCACCCCCAGGGCCTTTGCACGTGCTGTGTGCTCTGCCTACATCTTCTCCCAGAAAGCATGGCTCCTGCCTCACTTCCTCCCGGGTGCTGCCCATGGCAGGCCATCCCCCCACCTTGGATAAAATAGTGCTAACCCTCGCCTCGCCCCATCTGCCCTGTGCTGCTTTGCTTTCCTCTGAAGCACTTGTTACGGCGTGGCATATTCTGTCTGTGTCTGTAATATAGGACATGTTATACGGCGGGCTACAGTCCAGGGGGTCGCAAAGAGTCCGACATGACGCAGCAGCTAACACTTTCACCTCCAATCAGCTTTCATACGCACTATTACATTATGTTGTATTCTGTTGAATATTGCTCATCAGTTTACTTTCTGTCCCCAAGATTCAGAGGCAGGGCTTGGTTTCGTTCACTGCCCCATCACCAGCACCTAGATGTTTCCAAGGGGCATGGCCTCATCAGGTGGGATCTGGGTCTGACTATTGTGAGAACTGAGTGGTTGTCAGCACTGACCGTGCAGACGGCTCACGGTGCAAGACCAGTGAGCTCCTGGAATTGCCACTGTTGGGGGCTTGCAAGGGCTTTCCAGGTGGCGCTAGTGGTGAAGAACCCACCTGCAATGCAGGAGATGTGGGTTCAGTCCCTGGGTCGGGACGGAAGATCCCCTGGAGGAGGGCACGGCAACCCACTCCAGTATTCTTGCTTGGAGAATCCCATAGACTGAGGAGCCTGGCAGGCTACCGTCCACAGGGTCACAAAGAGCCAGACATGACAGAAGTGACCTAGCACGCATGCATGGCCGGGACCAAAGCACAGAGAGTCTCTGAAAGGACATTCAAAGCCCTGTTTGTGTCCTGAGAAGTCATGATTCCTAAACTGCCTAGCTCCTTTCCAGCACCGTAAGGCCAACAGAGACCTGACAAAATTGGGATCATTGAAATATTAGGCAGGTGGAGAGAGTAATAGTTGAGCCCTTTCAACTGGTGGCCTCCACAGCTTAGTCACTCTCGAGAGACTTTGGCTGTCCCAAGTTGCCTCCTCAAGAGTGACAGTCCCCACTCAGGAGGGCCTGCCACCCTTTGGAAAGCAGGGAGGCCTGGTGTGTTTGAGCCGGGGATAGGGCGTCCTCTGCCGAGGGCTGTGCCGGTCAACTTTTATTGCGGTGACGAACAATCCCAGAATCTCAGCAGCGTACCACAGCATCATGTAGGACAGAGCCCAGTGGTGGGGCGGCCCCTGTGTTGGACCTGCTGTTCTCATGGCAGAGAGCAGGAAGAGCGAGAGACAAGCCCCAGAGTCACCCAAAGCTTCTGCTGGCATGTGGCCCACGTCGTGTCCATCACACCTGAACAAAGATGGCCCAAGACAGCAGGATGGAGACGTAGGTTCAGTAATGATCTGACCTGGGGAGTGGGTGCAGAAAGGTTTCTGTGCTGAGAAGACCACTGATCTACTCTACTCAGACAGCTCTGGCAGTCTGGAATTATCTCCAAACCCAGCTGCAAAGCTGCGTCTGCCTCCTTCCCTCCCACAGCAGGCCCATGGTCCTGTGATCTGTCTGGAAGGCCCTTGGTCCTCTCGTCATCTTGTCTTTCTCTGGGCAGGTGGGTGGCAGGCCCGTGGAGCCCCTGCTCAGCGACCTGCGAGAAGGGCATCCAGCACCGGGAAGTGACCTGCGTGTACCAGCTGCAGAACGGCACGCACGTTGCCACCCGGCCCCTCTACTGCCCGGTGCCCCGGCCGTCACCAGTGCAGAGCTGCGAGGGCCAGGACTGCCTGTCCATCTGGGAGGCGTCAGAGTGGTCACAGGTGGGTGCCTGGGCTGCCCTCAGTGCTGAGACCACCGCCAGGGGCCCGGGGCCTTGTCTGCAGGGACCCCAAAACGGTCCCTTTCCCTCCATGCTGTTTGTGACACATCCACAGGAATATCCTCACCAGACCCCGGAGCAGGTCCAAGCCGTGTTCTGGGTCACATACTCTCAAATTCCATCTGATCTATCAACATGGCCAAAAAACCATGGATAGTGGTTTTTTGATAATATATATCACCGTACTGTTTGGTTTATTTGCTGTGAGAATTCTCTTGTAAATATAGATGGAGGGATGGATAGTTGGATGGATAGGAGATAGGTAGGTGGTAGACAAATAGATACTTTTTCATCTCTTTGCACGCTATAGAACTGTAGGGTGGTCAGGTTGGGAAAGTGGTTTCAGAGGCTCCCCTTCGGCTCCACGGCAGTCTTGATGGAGCTACCTTTGCAAGAGGCAGGTGAATGCTGGGAGAGACAGCTTTTAGTGTGTGAGTTGGAGTCACAAATCCCATGCCATGTAACATTTTGGAAAGAGGTCAATTAAGCCTTAAGCTTTAACTTTGAAGACTGATCCTGGAAACATTTTATCTTTGGTAATATCATCCTTCAAGGCTTTGCACTGAACTTGCATTAATGGTTTTAATTGTTTGGCTATAAAACAAACCAAAAAACAGCTGGATAAAGGGCAAGCTTCCCTGAGGTCTTCCATCAGACGTGTTCTAGGAAAGTCAGAAAGGCTAAATCCAAGACCCTTTTCAGTGTGGAAAGTATTTTTAAAGTTCCTTTTTATTGCCAAACGGTATGATTTTGAATAAGAAAGTATTCAGCCCATTTTTAATGAAGGAAAAGTCTGCCCTTGGGCAACTGAGTTTACTTTTTAGGCAGATCCTGACACGTACCTGTTTAAAGAAGGGAGGTTTTTGCCTGCTCTTTTATTTTAGGGAAAGGACAGAGTTTAAATTTTTAAAAAATTTTTTTCTTTGCATGTACCTAGGTTAAGAAGTTGAACATTCAGCGGACTTTTAGGGAGGGTGGTTGGAAAGCTAGGGGCAGGTGTGTAGTCTCTCCCCCTTGCCATGATCTTAGCGCCTTGGTCACCTGGCTCTTGATCCAAATAAAATTTATGTTTTGATCAGACCAACACCATAAATTTTCCACCTGTGAGACTCTTACAGGGACCAAAATAAACAAGCCGGACATAATCAACTATCCTTATAGTATTGAAGAACACTGTTTTAGACAGTGTGAGACAGTTGGAGCAAGATTTAAAGAAATAGCTCCATCTCTGTTCCTGTATCTGTGTGTTGCCTGATGCTAATCCTGAAATAGTATCCACACCAATCAGTCTAATTGTGCCTCAGCCAAGGCTCAAAATGCTTCTTTCTAAACACTTGACTCAGAATCAAATCTTTCCTTCCTGAGATGCTCACAAAATTGGTATGCCTACCACTTTGCCACATACGGAAGTCCCTCTAACATTTCTTTTTCTGGAATCAAATGGGTTTAAATTTCTAGTGGGTGAGTTTTTATTGCTGGGCTTGCTGGTATTCAGCCAGCAGTGTTAATCACTGGCACCAGGAGTCCCCAGCTTCTTCCCCACCTTGTCAGAATAAGGAACAAATATTAAAAGGAAGCAAAAGGTAGCAGCCGTCTCCTGCCCTTGACTTCTGGTTCGCACCCCTGGAGCAGAAACCAAGAGAGAAACTGGACATCACCCTCCTATGTCCCTTGCAAGGCGACCTCAGCCTACAGCAGTGCCCTCCTTTCTAAAGGCTTTCCCCCCAACAGGCTGCTGGTCAAAGGGGGCCAGACCAGGATTTGGTCAAGAAATGGGCTGGGTATTGGGTGTTTGAAATTCAAGGGACGAGGCAAGGAACACAGAGTAGAGAGAGACAAAGCAGAAACTCAGGCAGAAGTAGTGAGCAGGCCCCTAGTTGCAGAAGGAGCCAGTGGTGTGGGTGCTGGTCCCAGGGAGGAGCCCGTGAGGGTGGTGGTGAGAATGGAGTTGCTGAAATGGTCAGAAAGCACTGCCAAACAGAGAAGCAGAAGGCGAGCTCTTTAACACAGTAACCCAGGGTCCCTGGCCCCAGGCCTCCTGCCCCAGGAGGCCTGTGCATAAAGCCTGCCAGGGACTGGCCCCTTGTATCTGAAGTCCCTTTAAAACGCAAAATCAAATTCAAGTGCTCTTACAACCCCCCGCCCCTCGATGATACCATAATGACCTATGAAACATGTGTTTCTTGTAAAACAAACCAGTTTAAATTTGTCTCAAAAAAGTAAATAAAACAAGAATAGGACCTTCAGGTGGAGAGCTAGGTTGAATTCCTAGGAAAAATAAAACTAGATAACATTTTGAGATAAATGTTAAAAACAAATATAAAGAACGACATTTGTCCTTTATGTACATTTTTTTTTTCAGTGGACAGAATGGAACTTGTGAAAAGTTAAGTTTGTTGTAGCGCAAGGAAAATCACTGTGTAGCCTCCCATATTTTTGGTCAATCAAGTTAGAGTTGCTGGGGCTCCGCTCGAGCTTCTGCGGCTGGTAGGCAGCCCCAGCCAGCTCTTGGGAGGGAGTCCCCCTCAGGATCTCCCAGGTCTCTTCACGGCTGTGCATTTGCCGAAACTGGCCTTCAGCCCACCATCTCTGCTGGCTGCGTTTTTGTTTCCATGGTGGGGCCTGGGCTTCCCCACCCGACGAGCCAGAGGGTGGGCTTCCCCACCCGACGAGCCAGAGGGCAGGCTCCCCAGGTTCCCCAGCAGGTCACCTCTGTGTGCTGATCAAGTCACTTATGTCTCCCCGGGTCAAGGGTCCTCTCTTCCTTGTGCTTTGTGGGTTTGTGTTTTCTCTTTGGCAAACTCGTTTACTTTTAACTGAAGGAAAATTGCTTCTCAATATTGTGTTGGCCTCTGACATCCGTCAGCCTGAGTCAGCCACAGCTGTGTCCCCTCCCTCTTTAACCTTCCTCCCACCTCCCACCCTTTCCCACCCCTCCACGTAGTTACAGAGCCAGGGTTTGGGTTCCCTTGTGCTTTGTTTTGAGACGAGTAAGAACTCACTCTTGTCAGCCAGGCACCAGCCGATCTCCAGCCCAGAGGGTAGGGCTGGGAACCTCCCAAACGGGCTCCAGACCACCCCCAGATCTGCTCATCTGTACCTTGTCACCTCTCCAGCTCTGTCCCTGTTTCCATGGATCTTGCTGCCTAGGGATGTGGGGAAACTCTGAGGATTCACATGTCACTCCTCTGTTTGGGTCCCCTGCCCACACCGTCTCTTCCTAGGTTTCCCAGGATGTAAAATACCACAGGGAACATTACCCTGTTACCATTCTTGGGGTTCACATGAAACCCAGGGGCTTGCCAGGCACCTTCTGTGAGAGTCACCGGGGGCTTTGCTCTCCATCTCCTCCCCCACAACTCCCCGAACTGGTGCCTTGGCCCCAGAATGGCTCAGGCCAAGCACAGGCCTGGAGCCAGCTGGCAGGAGCAGGTGGAACCATGCGCATAAGACTCAGAAAGACCAGGAGCTTTTCGAGGACAGAATGCAGCGTCCTCAACCTTGCATCCTCAGCGCTGGGGCGGGTACGTGGTGGGCACTGAACAGGTGTGGATGGACCTGACTGGACTGGACTGGATTCAGGCTCCGAGTGGTGTCTTGCAGTGTTCTGCCAGCTGTGGTAAAGGGACGCAGAAACGGACTGTGACATGCACCAACTCCCAAGGAAAATGCGATGCATCCACGAGGCCAAGAGCCGAGGAGCCCTGTGAGGACTACTCCGGCTGCTACGAGTGGAAAACCGGGAGCTGGTCCAAGGTGAGTACAGGGCCTGTGCATCCATCCCGCCCAGGAAGCAGAGGCAACTCCAGGGCTCAGCCCTCTCACCGTGGGCCCAGGCCCACCAGGTGAGTTCACTTTCTCTCCCAACTCCACACCTGCTGGTGACCCCACACGGTGGCCATTCAGAAGGGCTCTGAGAACCCCCAAAGCAGGAAAGAGTCCAAGGGGACCCAGGCATCCTGCAGTGGGCTTGGTCACCCAGCCATTGCGAGAGCCTCCTGTGGGCAGACAGAGCATCATTGTCCCCAGGGCCCTTGGGCGAGGGCTGGACGATGCTGGAGGTGGGGGGCAAAGGGCCCTGGGGTGAGGAAAGGAAACCATCTCCCAGAGCCTCAGGGCAGGGCAGTTCAACAGCATTCAAGTAGATGAAAGTTCCCTGCTAGTTATTTATTCATTCATCTGATATCCTTGACCCCCAAGGTGGATACCTTTGTCACCCTGACACCCTTCCAGGAATGTTCTAGAACCTTCTTCCAAACGCTGTAGTATTTTTCCTGTCTGATTTTCTGATGAAATTTCCAGTGAGAACCTGGAGCGTGTTTGTTTCCTTTTGGTCTCAGTAACTGGAAGCTCCCCATTCGCTTCTGTTGATATCTATACTCGAAGGCCGTACACTGGTGGTAACAGTTTAGAATTGATCGCTGCTGCTGCTGCTGCTAAGTCGCTTCAGTCGTGCCCGACTCTTTGTGACCCCATAGATGGCAGCCCACTAGGCTCCCCGTCCCTAGGATTCTCCAGGCAAGAACACTGGAGTGGGCTGCCATTTCCTTCTCTAGTGCGTGAAAGTGAAGTCGCTCAGTCGTGTCCGACTCCTAGCGACCCCATGGACTGCCGCCCACCAGGCTCCTCTGTCCCTGGGATTTTCCAGGCAAGAGGACTGGAGTGGGACGCCATTGCCTTCTCTGAGAATTGATTGCTAACAGTTTGAAAATGGGAAATTTCACCTGGCAATCTGGATTCGGGCCTTTCTACGGCCATTGCACAAGGCCTCCATCTGCACATGGCCTAATGACCTGGGGCCCAGCAGGGGGCGCTGCGTCTCCCCAGGCGCCTCCAGCCACTTTGGGCTTTAACTTACCTTCTGGCCAGGCAGAACAGTGCTGTCTGGACTCATATATCCAGGTATGAATTAGAATAAAGCTGTCATTATTCGGAGGGTCCTTGTGGTCACATCCTGAATGCAGCCTGTACCACTAAAGGGTGACTCCTGTGGTCACAGGTGTCCCTGGGCAGGACGAGAGGTGAGGAGGGATCAGCTGGGCCTTGGGGGTCTGGGGCCCCAGCCTTGGTTCCTCTCTGCAGTGACTCCTCTACCAGCAGCCCTCTCCCGTGCTGATCCTTGCCTAACAGAAGAAGGGGCGGAGGTGCAGAGAGGTTAAGCGACTTGGTCCTGGCTCTGAGTCCCAATTCAGAGCTCCGTCCACTGGGTGGACACACGGTGGGGTCCTGAGTCCCTGTGGTGGGTGCTCTGTGGGTGGGCCTTGCCACAGCTTCTGCACCCTAATCACTCTGGATTTAAAGACCAGGTAGACGTTTTGTTTTCCTGAGCACCGTAGGCTCCCTGGTCCCTGGAGCAGTAGAATGTCCAAGGATGGATGTGAAGAATGCCTGAGGAGCTCAGCGCAGCACTTGGCCCCTCCTTGGCCGAGGACATGGATGCACATTCTGGCCAACTGCCCCCCAAAGAGCCCGCTGCGCGTGGCTTCCAGGAGAGTAGAGCCTTTAGCTGGCCTTCACCTTCCTAGCCAGCCATGAAGAGTATCTCCTCCGGCCTTCAGGGCACAGATATTAGAAGACTGCAGTGCCTACTTTCTGCCACAGCCAGCTTGATCAGCTGTCTTGGGCGGTGAGAACAAGAGAGACCAAGGGGATATATAGGGCCTCTGTCCAGGGCTGGCATCCAGTGGCATCTGATCGGTACGCATCCAGCCTTTGGGGCAAGCCCTGGGCTGGTGCCAGCTCCTCCCTCCCCAGCAGGTCTGGCCAGAGCCAGAGCCCAGGCAGGCTTGTTCTTCCCAGCCAAGAACTATAGGGCCGCTGTCTTGGAAGGGAGCATATGTGTGTGTGTGCACCCTGGAAACAAGGGTAGGAGGAGATGGCGACCGCAGAGAACTGAACCAGGAGACCCCCCCCCCCCCCTGTCTGCTCACCCCCCCCCCTCCCACAGTCGCCACCTCTGAGTGCGCTGGCACACCCCAGCCCCAGCCCAGCCCAGGAGAAGAGATCCGCCTGTTGCTTCCCTGTGTCTGCTCTGGAGACATGGGAAGGATACAGGTCGCATGGGGCCCTCATTCTCAACGGGTGCCCGAGCTGACTGAAGCAGAGTCCAGGGGATGGATGGTCCCCTAACATTTTCACTTGTTCAATCTAGATTTGCTTTCTGATTGATACATTATTCTTGCTGTCACACAATTGGAGTCTGATGCACTTTCAGTCCAGTCATTGTGGGTCACTCTCCTCTAACCGGCATCCAAACCTCCCACATGCCAGACTTTGAAGACAGCAAACAGGTTTCCCAGAAAGAAAGTAGAAAGAAGTCTGAGCGCTGTTAGATCCCCAGTGCAGTGTATCTGGATGCTTTGACATCTTCCTTCCACGCAGCTTCCCATCACTTAACCCAAAGGTGCTGCTGAGAAAGATGAGCCTGTCTCCAGGAAGGTGATGGACAGGCCAGCCCAAGGACAAGCCTCAGGTGCCACCCTGCACTTCCTGAAGTGAGCAGGACCAAGCATCCCTTCCTCCAGCTGGGTGAGGGGGCCTGAGAGCAGCACCCAGAGCCTGGCTGAGGCAGGGCAGGCTTGGAGGGCATTTGGGGCCCCTTTCTGTCCCCCATCCTCAGCAAATGGCTGAACCCTAACTAGAGACCTATCCAAAAACATGCCTCACTTTCCCAGCCCTGCCAAGAGCATTATTACCTCTCTGCTCTAGTTGGAAACTGCCCTGCAGCTGCCTGCCCTCCTGGGATATAAGGTATTTCCAGATCTGTGGGGATCCTTGTTTTCTCCCACTAAATGCTGGGCCTATGTATTCAACCTGGTGGTAGAATGAGGAAGGGGTGGGGGCAGAAGAGAGTGCCACTGAACTTGGGAGAGGAGGAAATCGCGTTTCTTTCTAGAGCAGCATGACGTTTGATCCAAAGTTGAGATGGTACAATTTCAAGACCAGAGGCATTAATCACCACTGAAATGATGGGATTAGTCACCACTGAAATGATTAGAAACAGATTCTTCTGGAGGGATTATAATAGATGGTGTTTTAATGAAGACCACTGACTCTTTTAAGAGTATGTTCCCTTTTGCCCAAAAGATCAAAGTGGCCATTGACATCCTGGTGCCAGTGAAGGTGCCCTGGAAGGGGGCTGGCCTGACTTGAGGCCTCAGTCGAGCCCCAGGTGTGCCGCTCCCCCCAAGCCCCAGCACATCCCAGAGGCCGTAGGAGCCCCAATGAAGCCGTAAAAACGCACGCGCCTGCAGCCGCAGAGCCCCGGGAAGAAGTCAGGGAGAGCCTCCCATTCAAACAGGGCTGGGTCGGTGCCTTCCCAGAAGAGCAGTAAGATGCCTCTTGGGGTTGTGGGCAGAGGGATGGGGGCTCGAGTTCCATGGCCTTAGAAACAGTCAGACGTGTGTCATGAGGGGGCTTGTTCCAGAGGGCTTTTCACCACTTCTGAAGCCTATCCTTTCTGTGCTGGGGCCTGAGGGCTCCCCCAACCCTGCAAGGCTGGCCTGTGGGACCAGTCAGGGCACCCACTTGCTGTAGGCCTGCAGCCAAGTTCAGTGTGGTTCAACAAGCAGTTCCTGAGCCCCTGTTGTGTGCCAGTCTGTGCTGGGCACTGAGGGGACAAGATGGACAGTGCCCAGGAGATGCAGGGGAAAGAGAGCCAGCTACAGATGCTAGGCCACACCGAGTCCCCTGGCAGGTATGAACACAGGGACAGCCCTGGATGGAGTGCTGGTGGAGAGTGATGCTACTTCTACTGGGATCATTGACCGTGGTCCTGACATTCACCAGGTCTCTAGAATTTACAAAGCATTTGCGCTCACATTCTCTCATTTGCCCCTATCCCCATTTTACAGGTGAAGAAATTGAGGCTCAGAGTGGTGATGTGAGATTTTTTTTCTTGAGGTCACATAACTAGAAAATGGCAGGGCTAAGAGTCTGGTCCTTGCCTTCTGGCTCTTAATCTGCCTTTCCTTTAAATGCATAATAATATCAGAGGCTTGGGTTTTTATTTTGAAATGAAAGGGAGATGAACTATTACATGCCTCAGGTCTAACCAGCATAGTCATAAGTTTGTTGTAAAGTCAAGTATTTATCCACTCTCTCTCCAACTCACCAATCAAAGCCTGCTCTCCCCAGGGCTTTGTATTAGTCATTTACACTGTAGTATAAGTCTTGTCTCTATAGGAGATCATGCATGTTGTCTCCCCTAATTTGTAAAATAAACAGTTGAGTCCTAATTAAAAGAAACTTGAGCATCCAAGAGCAGACATGAGAGGCCCTGGAGACACCAGGGCCCTTTTCTGGGATGTGTGAAACTGTAAGCACTCTGCTACTTGCTCACTCTTGTGTGACTCTTTGCGACCCCATGGATGATAGCCCACCAGGCTCCTCTGTCCATGGGTTTCTCCAGGCAAGAATATTGGAGTGGGTTGCCGTGCCCTCCTCCAGGGGATCTTCTCAACCCAGGGATCGAACTTGAGTCCCTTAACATCTCCTACATTGGCTGGTGGGTTCTTTACCACCAGCTCCTTCTGAGAAGCCCACAAAAGGTAGCTGCTCAGTCATGTCAGACTCCTGGCGACCCCAGGACTGTAGCTCATACAGCTCCTCTGTCCATGGAATTCTCCAGGCAAGAATAGTGGAGGGAGTAGCCATTCCCTTCTCCGGGGGATCTTCCTGACCCAGGGATCAAACCCAGGTCGCCTGCATTGTAGGCGGATTCTTTACCGTCTGAGCCACCAGGGAAGCCCTACAGACAGGGATCAGGAAATCCTCCTTTCCATACTGCTCTCGGGAGCGTAGGCAGCAGTGAAAGGAGGGTCATCAGACTTCAGTGCTTCTCTGAGTAGGGCAGGAGGGAGCAGGGTAGATACCCCCTTGGTCTGTAGCATTTTGTCAGGGGGAGCAGAGCTGGCCACTGGGTCTTGAAGTTAAAGAAAAGTCCATGGCCCACACCTACTCAGATGAGAGAAAAGAACTTGTTGTAGGGCAGCAGGGTCCCTGGAAATTGCCAAGTGAGGTGCCTGCATGGGAGTGAACTGAATGCAGTTGAGCCGTGTACAATGCTGCTTTGAACCGCAGGGTCCCCTTATACCCAGATATTTTCCAGCAGTAAATACTGCAGTGTACGTGGTCCAGGTGGCATCCTCAGACACAGAGGAACTGAGGACTTGGAGGACCAACTGTACATTATGCTTGGAATAACCCACGTTGTTCAGGGGTCAGCTCTAGTCTGAAGGCCTGTGCCTTTGCCCCCTCTGTCCCCCTGCTGTCCTTTGTTCACCTCTGTGCTTCCTCAGATCAGCCTCCTTTGTGTGGAATCAGAGGTCAGAGAGTGAGGATGCCTGCCTCACATGCCAGCCTAGGATTTAACCATAGACCTGGCCATTGAATCAGAGAAGCTGCCATCCCTAAAGAACACTTCGGTTTTGACCCACCTGTCAGGGACCTCAGAGCAGGGCACCTCTTCAGGACACAACGGGCACGTCCCTGCTCTCCTGATGCCGTAACCTTGAACCAGCAGCATCCTTTGTCGTGTGGGGCTCAAGGTACCCACCTCCTAGGGCATTCGTATAAGGCACCTAGGACACTGCCTGACTTCTGCATTTCTGTCATCATCATCATCATCATTATCCGGGACACTCAGGGCTCTCATCTCTGGTCTGAATCGTGTTTCTTGTACAGGCCTGTAAACTATTTATGTCTTAGGAGATGAGTTCTTTGCGTGTGGTTTGAACCCCGTGAAACCGGGCGTGCTCTGACCTGGGGCTCCGCGTGGTGACAGTGTGGCTCGGAACAGGAGACAGCTGTGCAGCATTTGCTGGGCACCTAGGCCACCCTCTGTAGGAGGGGTGGACGGCCTTTCCAACAGCTGATGAGCTGGGAGGGCTCTGTCACCACACTGCTGGCAGCTCCTGCCCAGGGGGAGACCGTGAGCCAGGCCCTGCAGCCCAGTCTGTGCTCATGGTGCCCGTCCAGAGCAAGAACTAAGAGCTCTCGGGACAACCCGTCTTTGCAGGTCACAGGGGTGACCTCGGCCTTCGGGGTCCCATAGCATCCCAAACAGAGCCTGCAGGTCAGCAGGCTGCGAATGCAGAGAGATGGGGGGAACCCAAAGCTAAGGCTGGGGTTAGGATTCAAGGATTCGAGGATTTCAAAAACAGTTTGAAGGAAAGTATGAGTTGAAGGGGGAAGGGGTGTGTGTGTGTGTGTGTGTGTGTGTGTGAAAGCATTTCTAGTTTCAAGGCAGGAGCAAAGATGGTGGGGATTTTCATCATTGTTTAAACATGCTGTTTCAGGTTTCAACAGCTTCTGAGGTTTTTATTGTTCATGCCAAGTCTGGGGGGAAATCTGTCAAAACATCTTTTGACATTTTACCATCCCAGGGCCCTTTGGACACAAGCAGAAAATGGAGTTCCTGTGAGGGTATTCCTTCGGCGGCCCCCTTACTCTCCTGCCCCTCAGAGGATGGCTCAGTGAGAGCCTGATGCGGGCACACCGTGACATGGGAGTTCAGCCTCACACTTCTGCACACTCGCCCCATCTCCTCACCCCAGAGCCTGTGTCGGGAGCCCCTGCCCCCCCACACACTCTGTAGGAGCCAGTGCTTGTGTATGAAAGAAACACGCCCATCGCGTTTCCCTCTTCCCCAGATATCTACAACTTCCTTTAGCTGATTCTCACAACATCGCTTTGGATCTGGTGTCATGTCACCAGATGGTCTTGATGTCACAGCTGGGAGGAGTGGAGAGGAGCTCACCCTGGCGGAGGTGTGGGGCCGGGCCCCTGGTGGTGAGAGGCCTGGTCCCCCCGCCCTGCGGGGAGGAGGGTCCGGGAGGCCTCCATGCAGCAGCTGGGTGGGAGGCCTGGGGCTGCATCGCGGGAGGATGTGGGTGCTCTGAGCCTCGCGCTCCGCCTCCCTGCAGGCGGCGCTGTGCCCTGCAGACCCCATTCCTGCAGGGACACATCGATTCTGTGCCTGTAGTGTTCTGAGCGCCTCCGCGTCCCAAGTGGGCATTAGCGTGAAAATTAAGGAGGACCCATGAGAACGGGTATGAGCCTCGCGCCTGGCACCGGACGGCAGGCGGGCAGAGTGGGCCCTGCCACTCTTATACTGCCAGCCCCGCCAGCGTCGTCCTCGTCGCCGCCCGCAGGATGGGGCCGGCCCCCAGGCCCTGTGTGTGCTGGGCCGCTTCAGGCACTGCTGAGTCGGGGGCCTGGGGTCTGCCCTCACTCAGGTCCTCTGGAGGGAGCTTTCCTGGCGGGTTTGTTACTGCTCCTCTTCTGTCCTGGTTTCCTGAGGCTTGGGGAGCCACATTAAATGTTAACGTCAAGAACAGCTTGAAAAAACTACCCAGCAGTGACAGAGTGCTTCACACAAGACCAGGTCTGTTTTTTTATAGATCTGTTTGCTTAGTGTTTAAAAGCCTAAAAACTGGCTTCGCAGCGATGCTTGGGGCCAGTTCGATGCTGTCAAGAGATACTGCCGTCTCCTTGCTCTTTACTTAAAACAGGGGCTGAGCAGAGGCCGACAGAAGTGAGAGTCACCGTCTGTGCCTGCGTTACCCTTAATGCCCCGAGCTCAGGTTACAGGAGGGCACAGCCCTGCAGCCTCTCTGGGATCACATGTGTCTTTGGGGCCAAGTCACCCTCTAACTGTGCTCCTGCAAGCTGTGTGGCCGCGCTGCCTGATCATTGCCGAGAGCCAGGCAAAGTGGATGTCTGCACCTGCTAAGTGGGCCAGGGACTCAGGGCACCTTCCCAGGCTCCGGGGACCCCCCGCCAGCTCTCTCTGCTTTTAGCCCTGTGCTTGCTGTTGTTAACAATAGCAGCAGCATTTGTCCATCCCAGACTCCCTGCCAGGCACCTGTTCTAAGCTGTCTTTACCCCTGGAAATCATCCTACAAGAAAGGTTTTATTATTCTCAAGCTACAAATAAAGAAGCCAGAGCTTTTATAGGTGAAGTAACTTGCCCGAGGTCACACCACTAGTAATGGGGCCTGAAGCATGCTGACAGGCCTGTCCTGCCCACACTGACCATCCCTGCCGAAACTCCGGCCAAGGAGTGGGTAGTTATGCGTGGATTTTAGGCCAGGGGCATTTGGGGCACTCCCTCGGTCCAGATGAAAATGCAGCAGGCCTGGAAGGTGGAAGCTGCACCAAAGGGTCCTTGGTGGAATTCTCCACTTTTGTGTTTAATTACGTAGGTGATTCCATCTTGCTTGGGAAGACAGAAAAAAAAGCTAGCCCCACAAACCAGGTGATGGCATGGTAAATTTTTGCAATGGTTTGTCTTCCAAATTTTTATTTGGTATGTACACTCCCATAGGTACTAAACAAAAATGGGATGGTTTCTGTACAGGCTCCTCTGTAGCCTGTTTGTCTCCTCAGCTGATGCTCTAAGCAGCCTCTGTGAGGCTGGCTCAGACGTCGTTCCCAGGAGGCTATGCAAACACCCAACGTTCTCAAAGGTTCTTCCAAGTGAGCACATGCTGTTCACAGCCCAGAGCTGTGTGAACAGCGGCCCTCAGGACTGCAACTAAAATCTGGCTTAACCCAAAGTGAAAATCGCTCCATCGTGTCCAGTTCTTTGCGACTCCATGGACTATACAGTTCATGGAATTCTCCACGCCAGAACACTGGAATGGGGCGCCTTTCCCTTCTCCAGGGATCTTCCCAACCCAGGTCTCCCGCATTGCAGGAGGATTCCTTACCAGCTGAGCCACAAAGGAAGCCTGAGAATACTGGAGTGGGTAGCCTATCCCTTCTCCAGTGGATATTTTGAACTGGGGTCTCCTGCATCGCAGGCAGATTCTTTACCAACTGAGCTATCAGGGAAGCCCAAATCCTAGAGTCAAATCCCTACAAGGTGCAGCGTGTGCAGGGTCTCAGCAGGCCCCCACAGCAGCCGAGCGTCAGCCCCAGCCTCTCACCTGGCCCAGCCCTGCCTCTTGGAGGGTGCTGGAAAGCCATGAGGACAGATGCTCGAGTCTCTGCAGAACTTTGGAGACATCCTCTGTGATCTCATAGAGCAGTTCTTTTTACAGACTGGAAAATTAAAAATCAGTGACTGACCTAGGAAAAATAATGAAGAAATGGTGGATCTGGGCAATGATTTGTTTTTCTGATTCCTGCCCCCCACCATAGAAGCCCCATCCAGCACAACCTCTAAAGCATACAGGAAGATGAAATTTGGTCCATGGAATGAGGTAGCTGGGGTCCTGTCCTTCCTTTCCCACTCACTGCCTGCAACCTTGGGCAAGACTCTGGCAGCCAGTAAGCTCAGTGGCCAAGTCACTCCCTTGGGATGGTTGAAACATATTCCACACTGTTGTGGAATCCTACAGGTGAGCCCACAGACAGAACAAGCTGCACACACAGGCTGGAGGCGTCGCGAGTACTTTGCCCCAACCCAGCCCCAGAGCATGTTAACAAACAAGACTGAGAACTCTCAGAGGGGAGATGAGTCTTCCAGGTCACCCCAGGCTCTTAAATTTTACAATGGTCATTGGTCCTTTCACACCAGAGCTCTTGTGAGTTCTGCATGTGATTTTAGTAGGTCCATAGGATTGAGCCCTTGCCCTGATTGCACATAAATAGTAATGACACCTGCAAGAGGCATTGGGCAGGAAGCGCCCGGCTGGCAGGGTCTGCATACCTTGCAGTCAGGGGGCCCGTGGAAATAAGACCGGAGTCCCAGGTCCTTCTCTGTTAGCCTGTGTAGAGTTTCCTGGGGACCCAGAAACCCCACCACGGCCCGCCCACCTCCTTCTCCGAGGAGCACTAGGTCACCTCGCTCTTCCTCCTGCTGTGTCTCCCACAGCAGGCGGCACTGGTGAGCCAAGTCAAAATGCCACGAGGCCCAGTGGTCCGTCCAGCAGCATACATGGCCCCTTCTTCCCCAAGTACCCAGTACTCACAGAAATGAGGCTCCACACACATGCTTTCCCAGGGAGCAGGGCTTTTAAAAAATTTATGAGCAATTTAAATATAAAAGTCTTTAATGGTGGAGGTGGGCTAGTCAAATGCCTACTTAAATATGTAACTTAGTCATGTAATTATGTGTTCATATTTAAAGTTTATATGTTATGTTTTAATTTAGAAATACTGTAATTTTCTGTCTTTATCGTATTATAAAGTTGAACCTGATAAAATTGCTATTTCCTGCAGGGTCGAAAACGAATGAAAATAAGCCATTTTGTTAAGTGCATCCTAGTATTTGCAGCGTCTGTCTTCTTCATCACCCACTCTACCTTCTGAATCCCTTGTTCAGTTTGCCAGAGTGCAGGGCACTGCCATCCCCTTCCACTGAGATGCCGCCTTTTTTGGATGTACGCTTTTCATTGAATGTTCCCTCACAAGGTTGGCATGGCCTTGCTCTGCGTTGGGTACGCTTGCTCTGTGTTGGCATGATTTAGGACAGGCAGGGCTTTGCTCTCATTCATAGCACTTTGCACTGTGTCAGGACCCTGAACCGGGCTTCCCTGGTGGCTCAGACAGTAAAGAATCTGCTTGCAATGCAGGGGACCCTATCCCTGGGTTGGGGAGATCCCTTGGAGTAGGCAATGGCAGCCCACCCCAGGATTCTTGCCTGGAGAATCCCATGCACAGAGGGGCCTGGGGGGCTACATACAGTCCATGGTATCTCAAAGAGGCAGACACGACTGAGTGACACACAACCCTGAGCCATTTCTTTCACTTATCCTGTTGGTGTGGACTTCCAGTCCCCATAGGGTTACTTTTCAAGTGATTTTTAAACATTTTTATACCACCCTCCCTCATAATTTAATGGATTATGATGTCTTACTTCCAGGAGAAGAAAGCTAAATTTCTTTGCCTCTCTTTTTCTTTTAACTCCCAGCTGATCTTGCTACAAATAATTGAGGGCACCCTTTACTCCTGTCCTGAACTGTGAGAGGTTTTATTGTTACTCAGGCAATTTATTCTTTTCCAAGAATAATTTTGAATGAAAGGCTTCACTTCTGGTATTTGAGCATACCTATCACCTCTCTGGGCTTCCCAGATAGCACTGGTGATAAAGAACCTCCCTGCCAATGCAGGAGATGTAAGAGACAGGGGTTTGATCCCTGGGTTGGGGAGATCCCCTGGAGGACGGCATGGCAATCCACTCCAGTATTCTTGCCTGGAGAGTCCCCATGAACAGAGGAGCCTGGTGGGCCAGTCCATAGGGTGCCAAAGAGTTGGATACGATTGAAGTGACTTAGCACGCAGCACATCGCCTCTATATAAACTTAATATTTGGGACTGCAGGTGGATGTCTGTTTTGCTTAATTACACATCTGTGCTAAGTCGCTTCAGTTGTATTTGCCTCTTTGCGATCCCATAGACTGCAGCCGGCCAGGCTCCTCTGTCCATAGGATTCTCCAGACAAGCATACTGGAGTGGGTTGCCATTCCCTTCTCCAAGGGATCTTCCTGACCCAGGGATCAAACCTGTGCCTCTTAAACATCTCCCGCATTGGCAGGCAGGTTCTTTACCACTAGTGCCACCCAGGAAGTTTAATTACACATATTGGTATACAAATACTTGACTACTCCGTAGTAAGAAAACGGAGCTCTGCACACTCTACACAGGACCCAGGGAAGAAATTCAGATGAGTCAGAGGTTCTCAGCTCTGGCTGCTTGTTGCAGTCACCTGGAGAACTTTGAAAAACGCTGATGCCCGGTGCCTCCTCCAGGGATACTGATTGATGGGTCTGAGGCATTGAGATCTTTCCAGGCTCTCCAGGTGATCCCACATAGCAGATCCCAGCCTGCAGCCTCTCCCTCTGAGATGCCCTCCGGGCAGAAGTCACATGGCTGTGGCGCCTGTTCCGGACATCCAGTCTGTGGGAGCCTCCTCATGTGACCTCGTCCCTCCACACAGCACCCCTCAGACTTCCCTGTGCTCCCATACCAACTCCTGAGCTCTGGGTGGAATCCAGGAATGTGCATTTATCCTGCATCTGCAAGCTGCGAGCATCCCCTGACGGACTTACAAGAAGACGGACGTGGGGCAAGGTGCACAGCCTCGCCTCTCAGGGGGAGCCCATTCTGATTTGAACACGCCAGGACCCTCGGTGGAGGAGGTGGGGGAAGGAGGCACTTGTGGTTTTCCTCCTTCGTTTATGGTTTAGAAAGACTGTGCCCATCAGAGCACTGTGCCCTCTGAGCCTTTCTTCCTTCTAAAGTGAAAAAAAATATTGTGATCTTGCTTGTTAGGCTAGAAAGCAGAGGAATTCACCTGGGGTGCAAAAGCCCCTTTGGGAGCACAGACGATGGCTGGTTCTCACGGGTGAAGGGCTCTGCACCGAGCCTGTGCAGGAGGGCTCCTCCCAGGCCCTGGAGAAGGCCCTTCCTCCAGCACAGGCCAGCGTCGGATCGAGGGGGAAATGGGGAGACACACGATGCAGATAGCGTGTGGCGCTCAGAGAGGCCTTGCTGCCCTCTCCTCCCTAGGTGCCCGTGTCCACCCTAGCTGGGCTGCGGCACCTGTGGTCTTCACTTTACTCAGGTTTTGCAGAGTCCTCTCAGAATCCTGTAAACCATAGGTTGTGTGCACGTTAGTGGGCCCCAGATGAAGAGAGAGTGTGTGTGGACCAGGCTCTCTGGCCAGGAGCTGAACAACTTAATGGAGAGACTGTTCTAGGGGCTCCCAGGAAAGCAAGTGAGGGTAAGAGCTGGCAAGCAGGGTTGGGGGAGGGAGTCCTGATGCTGGATACCGGGCAGGTTCCCTGTAAAACACTGTAAAGGAGCACAAAGGGGAACCAGAAGGAGGGCAGCAGACAGAACACATCGTCTTACAAGGCCTCTCTATGGGAAGGCGGGATGGTCTGCCGAACTACACTGGTTTGATTTCAGCCATCTGCACATGCTGGAATGCCAACAACTAGGGATTGAGTGTCTAAATTGAAACTGTTAGCCCCCGTATTAGTCCATGAGTCCATTATGTAAGAAAGGTTGCACTTCTTCATTTCCACTATCTTCACTTAATTCTGAGCTCCACCCTTCCAGGCTTGTGGAAATTCAACGCCATGATTATTGGGTTCCTCTCTACATCCAGCGCTGGGCAAATGCCTGGGAGCCTTGTGTGGCACAAAGTGCCGGGGACATCCCTGTGGTCATCAGGTTCAGTCCCTTCCTGGGTGCCAGCAAGCCACCCTGCTCCCTTTCTGGAGAATTTTAAGACCAGCTGGTTCTCTGGAACAGGAGTGAGAGGGTGGGAGGTGAAGTGCAATGAGCATAAATTAATATTTCAGCAAAGTGTCTTAGCCAGCTCAGGCTGCTGTAATGAAATACCACAGTCTGGGTGACTTGAATAACAAGATATTTATTTCTCATAGTTCTGGAGGCTAAGTCTGAGGTCAAGGTGCTTAGCATCTTTGGCCCTTAGTGAGAGACCACCTTCTGACTTGCAAACAGGTGCCTTCTCGTGTCCTCACATGGTGGAAGGAAAGAGCCCTGATCTCTCTCCCTCTTCTTAAAAGGACACTAATCTCTTCATGGGGGCCCCACCCTCATGATCTCATTTAAACCCAATTACCTCCCAACGACTTACTTTCAAATACCATCCCACTAGGGGTTAGGGCTTCCTGGGTAGCCCAAACAGTAAAGAATCTGCCTGCAATGGGGGAGACCAAGCTTCAATCCCTGGGTTGGGAAGATCCCCTGGAGAAGGAAATGGCAACCCACTCCAGTTTTCTTGCCTGGAGAATCCCATGGACAGAAGAGCTTGATGGGCTACAGTCCATGGGGTTGCAAAGAATCGGACACAACTGAGCAGCTAACACAGGGGCATTAGGGCTTCAACATATAAATGTCTGGGGTTGGAGGGGACACAGACACGCAGTCTATAACATCTTGAAACAGTTTTCCGTCAGGCCACTGTTATACAGCCAAGCCCTCTTGTACTACGATTATTTCAAGCACTTAGGAGTGACATGCAGGGGCCAGACCCAGGAGTAGCATCATCAAAGCCCCTCGACCGGAGGTGAGCGCCTAGCTCCGCTGTCCCCAGCTCAGCTCTCCCTGTCTCCGGCAGTGCTCATCAACCTGTGGGAAGGGCCTGCAGTCCCGGGTGGTGCAGTGCATGCACCAGGTCACCGGGCGCCATGGCAACGAGTGCCCTGCCCTCTCCAAGCCAGCTGCCTACAAACAGTGCCACCAGGAAGTCTGCAATGACAAGATCAACGTGAACACCATCACCTCCCCTCGCCTCGGTGAGTGCCTCTGCTGAGCCCCCGCTCCTGGGGCTGCTGCACCCCCACTGGCGGTGGGAATTCCATAAGCCAGAAAGTGTCCTCCTCGGGCCTTATCTGAGCTCTGGAGAGGCCAACATGTGTCAGTGCTGGAGAGGATCTGAGGTTTCAGAGATGGAATTTCATCCCTTGTCATGAAAAAGATGTCTCCAACCCTTGAGCCCCTCTCCCAACAAAGGGCAACATGAGAGGACGCTCCTCAAATGTTTTGGGATTCTCTGCATGAAGGAGGCAAAGGGAGGTGCTTACTTGAGAAATGAAGGGTCTGGGGGTATCATTTATGAAATCTGAGTGAGACATACATGGAATGCTCCTGAAGCTGATGCTCAAGAAGAAAACAGAGGTGCTGACACATTGGGGTCTTTAATTCGGCAGGGAGCTTTGACGTGAGCAGTTTGACCCTGAGTGCCCCAAACCCAGCCTTTTACCTGGCCATGTCCCCAGCCAGTGGTGGCCCCAAAAGAAGAATGTCTAGCACTGATCTGATGATTCCTCTGAAAGAGTTTCTGCTTTTCTGAATAGAAATCCCTCAGGAACAGTTTCCCACCCAGAGCCCCTTTCCCTAGTGCTGGGGTGCCACCAACGTGAAGGGGTTTCCAGACAAGCTTCACCAGGGGGTGTTCGAGCTTGCCAAGGTGTTTGCCAGGCTTTGGCACACACAGCCCTCCTTGGCATCCTCCAGATGCCTCGCCAGGCAGGACTGTCTCTCTGCATGACCAAGACCAGGGAGATTCAGGCCCCTTGCTTGTGCTGGGACCGTGTGGGCCCTTGGATGTCCACTCCCTGTGCCCTTCTGTTTTATAAATGCCAACAGATGGCATCCTCTCCCATAAATGACTGTGCATGCCATTTAGCTCAGAAGCAAGGGGGCAGCACCCTCCCACTGCGGAGGCAGCTGGATCCCCAAACCCTAAAATGGTCAGGTTGGGCCCAGTGTGTCCCTTGTAAAAGAAGCAGCCTGGCAGTGGTCCCCCAGTCAGTGCAGGGTTTCAGTGTCCACGTGGGTGAGGGTGGCCCAAGAGTGTCCTCTGCAGGCACCTGTAACCCCTGGGCTTTCTCTCTCCACCGTCCCCTTAGCTGCTCTGACCTACAAATGCACACGGGACCAATGGACAGTGTACTGCAGGGTCATCCGAGAGAAGAACCTCTGCCAGGACATGCGGTGGTACCAGCGCTGCTGCCAGACGTGCAGGGACTTCTATGCGAACAAGATGCGCCAGCCACCCCCACCGCCAAGCTCCTGACAGGCAGCTCGGTGGTCCCGCGCTGCTCCGACGTGAGGTCTGAGTCCTGACGACACGGCTAGATGAAAGCCCACCCACCTGAGAGCCCACCAGTCCTGCGGCCGGGACCCACCGAGGCACACCGCGGCTCACCCAGGAGGCTGTCCCGAGAATCCGACTGCTTAGAACTTGAGAGTGGACTTGACGTTTGCTTAGTGCTTTTATACTTAATATATTGTTAACAGCCACTGGATGGCTTTCTACGATAAGGAAAAAAATAGGCATGAGTCACAAAATAATTGTAATTTCTAAGTTCCACGTACCTCAAAGGGAACACCTCTGACAGACGGTCGTCAAGAGAGATGTCACGGGCGCCCCGTCTTGACTTTTCCTCTGACGTTTGAATTCCCAGTGCTTGATGTACCGTGGGGCGGGGTGGGGGGCGGGGGAGGATATCCGAAAAATGAGATGCTTTCCTTTGAAAACAGGCTTTATTCTCAAAGCCAGTGATGCTCTGGATGGGAGGAGGCTTCTCTGGAGAGGGGGCGCTGCCGGAGCTCCCCGGACACCACCAGGCTGCCACATGGCACTGCACCAGGTCAGGGAACGTGGTCTCTGGGTCCTGGCTCTCTCCTCGGAGGTCTTGTCCCTGGGAGGCTGAGTCTGTGTGAACCACCAAGGATGCTGGGGCTACGTAGCTCTGCACACCGGCCACATGGGGGAGAATGTTCCGGTGGTGTTGGGGTAGAGGACGCAGCTAGTTTTCAGATCTCTGCGGTCCCACATGGAGAGACGGAAGAGCCACTCCTCAAGGTGCTGTGCGTGGAGGCACGCGCTGGTCTAGCCCTTGGGCTTGCTGCCTGGCCTAGAGGTGAGCTCAGCGCAGCTTTGTGAGGGTAGGGGCGCACCCTCTCTGCTCCTGGGGACCTCTGCTCTAGCCAGTACTTCACGAAGCTTTGCACCCATTAGAGATGGCTTCATGCTGACCCTGGCCATCTATCTGAAGTTGATTCTTCTTGGAAGCTCTGACTCAGGCTCAGACCTGGTGCTTCACCCCGACACGGGGCGGGCTTCCTCCAGGACCACTCAGCCTGGTGGAGGAGTGCCCCCTGCCCAGGATGGCTGTGTGCCCATCCCGCTTTCCTATGGTCCAGACCGTACAGTGTTCATCACTGTCATGCTGTCCTTACTGACCCACTTCAGGGGGACAAGGATGACAGAGAAGCCTGAAGAAGGTGTTTGCCTCCTACAGTCACCTTACCCCTCAAAACTGAGTGGGGCCCTCTCTGAGTGCAGGGAGATGACAGCAGTGCCCTCTGTGAAAGCATGAAAGATGGTAGGACCTGCCTGCCAGGGAGCTGGGGGAAGGGGCCTGACACGCTGGGAGGTCTGGTCTGCTGGCCAACTCGGTGGGTGTTTGATGGGTGCTTCTATTCAAGGACTTGATCATGAAAAACCCACCCTCTCCTCCCTTGTTTCTGAGGGGAATCTTATTTAGGCTAGTCTCCAGGGGGTCGTCCCCAAGTGCTTCCTGATTTATTGGTGCTGTGTTTGTGTATCTGTGTTTGTGTTTTTGACGTCACAACTTTGGAGTCAGCTTAAATCAGAAAGAAAGAGACACTCTGCCCTCTCCAGCCTGCCCAGTTGGGCTTGCTTTGCTTTCTGATTGTTACTACCCCGGAGGCAGAGAAGTGGTCGGGTGGCCGGGAATCTGTTCAGTTCCACTTGAATCTGTGAGAAGTGTTGAGAAAGCTCCTTAGGTGCTCTGTGGAAAGACCCCGGAGGGTGCCAGGCTGGGGCAGCCCCCCTGCAGGCTGAGCTCCCACAGCTGCCCAGGGCCTGTGCAGAACGCTGTCCTTCCTGCTCCGGCTTGACCATCAGCAGGCTCCCCCAAGGGCCTCAAAGCCTTGGGGAGCTAGGGCTTAGTTTTCCCCCAGCCCCAGATGGGCTGTACTTTACCATAGGTGGATGGAAAGCTCTAAGCCTCAGGGACTGAGGAGCGGAGTCAGGGCAGCCTTGCTTGCTGTGTGTATGGGAACCACGGGCCCCCAGAGCTGGGCAGGCCTGTGCGTGGCCCAGAGGTGAGCCCTTCCCTGGTGCCTCTCAGTCTCCCCACTGGCCACCCTGGCCGTATCAACTGGACGCCCCTGGCAAGGGCCCCCACCCTCAGAATGCAAGGGACTGATTCAGTTATCATCAAACATCCCTTCGGTTCCCCAGAGATCGGGTTTTTCTGAGCTCTTGTAGCTCTTGCTGGCACTGCCGCTCTGAACTTCACCAGCCCGCCTTCTGTTCACGGCACAAGCGGTGGTTGATCTCGGTTGGCATTGTTGCTCCACTTTGTGCAGAAGGCAGTGAAGCCCTGTCATTGCGACAGCCATGTCTCTCTATTAACAATACCCTGCGCTGTCACTCAAGTACTGTACCTTTTTGGTTGCACAAATGTGTTACTAACTACAGAGTCTCACAGTCTTATGGTGCTATTTCATTGGTGCAAATGAAACCCTCTCAGTTGACCATGGCTTGACATTATCAGAACACAGGGAAAGATCCTCAATGGCAATAATATCATTGCTTTGTTCTCTTTTCTTCATTTCAGAGTCAAATGTATATATTTTCCATTAGTTAACTTACATACTGTACCTATGGTATTTTTGTTTTACTTTTTGGTGCTGGTTTGAAAGGAAAAAAAAAAGAACAGAAGACAAACATTGGACACCACTGTAAATGAAAAATTATTCATTTCATTGGAAGTGAGTTGAATATGTTTAATAAAATGTTCTTCCATAACAACGTTAAGCTGTCTGTGAAGTAAAAGACAAAAACCAGTCCTCGAGGGCTGGCGGAGGGAGCCTGTGTCCTTTCCTTCTGCAGCGGTCACACTGCTTGCCTGGGACTTGGCTGCAAGGAACCGCACCCTGCCGACCACAGCTGTGGACGCTGTCAGAGGTTGCTGGTAAAGGCAGCGGGTGGGGGAGTCTCCCCAAGGGAGCGCTAACAAACCATTCAGTCCTGGGCCTCCCCTGTGTTCCTGCAGAACCCTGGGTGGAGACATGAAGGTCTGGCAGCTGAACCGTGAGTCAGTCTGACAGAGCAGCCACCTCGCTGGTGGATCCGCCCAGGCTCCATGGAGGCTCAGCGACCCCTCTGCAGGGGACCCCATCACGCCAGAATGGGTGCCTGCTCCCCACAACCTTGCCCTTTCAACCTTTAGCCCCCTTCCTAGTCCTGCTAACAGCTCCCCTCCTGAGGGTGTGAGGCAGACCTGGCCCTTCTGATTCCCAGGCTGGGGCCTCAGCACAGGCACCATACCATCACAGCAGGGACCTCTGGAGCCATCTGGAGCCCCACTGGGCCTGACACGGAGCAGGGATGTCACAGTACCTGCCCCTGGAGGGAACTGGCTCCTCCTGGTGTCAAGGGGAAAGAGCTCCCCCAGAGCTTCATTAGACAGAACGCCTCTTTTTAATGTTGGAGCAACACCCAAAAGTTTCACAAAATAAAGACCATTTCTTTAACCAATAGCTAACTAACTCCCCATAGTTCCACCATCACCAAGAAACCTGTAGTTTGTATTAATTCCCATGAACCATCAGCCACCTGCCTCCAGGACCTGTTAGAACCCTCTCCTTGCCCCAAGAGTTCTGATCTCTCTGGTGGGTTAACTTCTAACAGCTCTGATGCTATATAATTTCTTTATAAGCTGCTTAGATTCCAGTCTGTTAGAAAGAAATTGACCAGCAAGCAATCAGCAAGTGTTGGGTGAGCTTCTACTAGGAATCAAGCACGTCCTGGAGCCAGCGAGAACACAAATGGACGGAAGACCTGCTCTGGCACCCTCAGCCCCTCAGACACGCTTGGAGTCCTGGACAACAGAAGACAAGAGAGCCGCAGGAACTCTGAGAAGGAAAGGTCAGGACTTCCTTTGTGGGTCTATTGATTGCCCTCTGGACACAGGTAGAAAACTTGGCACTGAAATCCTTTACAGTGGTGCTCGCCATCTGCAAAGACTTTGGGCAAAAGCCCTTATGTTTCTGCTTCTAGACACAAATCTGCCTGCATCTGAATCCTCCTTCTCCAACTGACCTAGTCCTCTTGAGGGTCAGCCCTCACACCTTCAACTGACCTCCCATTGCCTCTCCACACTCCCTCTCTACCTCCAGACTTTCATTCATTCTCCAGACCTCTCCCCTGACTTTTGCCCCCTGCACAGACGCTGTTCTTGACGGGTCACCAGTGACCGTCTGGGCATGACATACAGACTTCTTCAGCAACCGTTTCCTTTGGGCTACCCTCCTCTCCTGACTTCTCCCCTGTTCCCTAGCTCCCCGTCCTCCGGCAGCTCTCTAGATGACAGGGTGCTCCAGAGCTCAGGCCTATACTCCCTTCTCTCTCCTTAGTCCCTGGGTCATGTCACCCACTCAAGGCTTTTACCGCTACTGACATTCTGGTATCTCCCAAGTTAGCCTCTTCCATCCTGGCCTCTCTCTCAGCCTCCGTATTCATGCATGCCCTCTGCACATGCACAGTCAGTTCCTTGGGAAGCCCCGGGGCTGGGATGGCCCTCATCAACCCCCTCCAGGGTTCCAGTCCGGAGATTCAGTGGGGTCAGCTCACCTCTGCTCCGTGTGTCCTCATGTGGGGTGGCTCCAAGGACAAGTAGAGCCTGGGACTACAGAAGGCTCAGGCACTTGCAAATTTGCCAGCCTTAAGAGCTTCAGCTAGGACTGCTGACCACAACACCTACAAGTGGCCTTGCCAAGGGGCTGCTTAGCAACCCCGAAATGTGATGGCAGAGTCTCCGCGGCAAACATCCTGAGCAATGGGGACGCTCAGGAGAACTATGTCCCCTCATATGACAACTCAGAAGTTACACAGCCTCACTTTCACCATCCTCACAAAGGCCCACTAACATTCAAGGGGAGGGCAAAGGGTCCACCTCTTGCTCAGAGAATGGAAAGGTTCTGGACCCAATCCCAGACTGACTTCCAGGGGGATATGATGAGGCCTTTAAGAGTTTCACTAAAATATCCTTTTCTCACCAGGTCACAATATTATCGTTGGCTTCCTGTCTTGCCTGGGGAGAGGGAGGCAGTTTCACAGTATAACCTGTCCCCCCATAACAGTTCTCTCTCCCACAGGCCAAGGACCAGGTTTCATCCTTTCCAGGTTTATATTCAGGGCCAGGAAATGATCACTGGGTGACCTCAAGGGCCCACGGGGCCCACTGTGGACCAAACTGGAACCAGGACTCCATTTATTGCATGAACCCCATCCCCCTTCACTCTAAAGGGGAACCAGGAGAACATTCCAGGCCCCAGCAGCAATGTCAACTTGAATCCTGTGTGCAGTAGGTAAATTAACGATTAATCACTCTCAGCATCTTTGTTGTCTTTCTCCAGCGCATCCCTTATGCTCAGCAACAGTCATTGAATTTCTTTGCCTTACAATTTCTATTTCCCTATTTCTCTCAGATGACCAAAATGTTGCACCACCAGTCAATGCTTGAGTCATTACCCTTCTCAGATGCCAAGGGCATGGCATCCTTATAGCTGGCAGGTGGTAAAGCTCTAAAATCCCATAGGATTTTAAATGCCTGAGATTTCTGATTCCTGGAACTGACTCTCTCCATTTGGGTTCTTGGGAACTAAGATATGTGGAGATGTGTGGGCAGAATATTCATGGCAGGTGCCCTTGGGCATATGATGGACTGAGAGAAGCTGGGCTGGGCACAGGGAGATGTGGAACACTACTGTGATCGTAACAGGGGCTCAGCTGGTCCCACAGGGAGCCTTGAAGTTGAACGGTCCTCCATAGTTGAAGTAAGGCCTTTGAGGGGCACAGAAGTCAGTTCCCCTGCGTTAAGGGTGAGGCTGGGATGGGCTCAGCTCTGAGTCAGCTGACGCTGCTGGAAGCTGGGGGTAGGCGGTCCATAGGGGGCGTCAGCATGGCACACCGCAGCGCCCCCTGCAGGCCTCAGACCTGGACGCTGCAAAACCAAGTTCCCAGGCTCCTCTCACGGTCTTCTCACTCTGGAGGCTTCCCCATCTCGGTGTCAGACACTGTCTGTAGGGTCAGACACTGTCCATCAAAACCTCAGAGTCATCCTTGTCTCCTCAGCTTTGCTTCCATCCCCAGTTAATACAACCACAGATACCATTTGTTCTGCCTCCAGATTAAGTCTCTGGTCCATCTGCTGCCTCCTGTTTCACTGCCACCACTGTGCACAAGTCACAGCCTCACCCGGGACCCCACCAAAGCTTCCTGACTACCTCCCTCCCACCTGACTCCAGTACATTCTCATACCCTAGTCAGAGGAAGACTTCAGAAACATAAATCCTGGCCTCCCCAACTTAAACCCCTTCACTAGCTACCCGCCCCTGGAATTTTCTCATTTCAAGCCCAGTGTGATCGGGGCCCCTGCTGTCCTCTCCCACCCCAGCCCCCACACACACACCAGCCTACACCCTTTCTGTCAGCTCCTCTACCCTCATCACCATCCCTGGGCCTTTGCAGGCGTCTTTCCCTCCCTTTGCAGCATCCCCACCCGCCCCCAGTTCTTCCCATGGCTGGTCATCTTCACCCTTTGTGTCGCAGCTGAAACATCATTCAGCAGACAGCTGCTCCCGGCACTCTGTCTCAGGTGGGCTCCCTGGCCCAACAGCCATCTTCCTTCCCTCTTTGATACTTGTCCTAACCTACCTATCATTATTTTGTAAACTTTTAAACTTACATCGTGCCTGTTTTCCCATCTAGAAAGTAAATTTCATCAGGCCAGAGAAACAGGTCCTCCTGTGTATGGCTGGACCCCTGGTTCCCAGCACAGGCATGGTCCCAAGTGAGCATGCTTATTCTCTGTTGGTTACAACTTGTTTCTTTTCAGATCCGTTCAGGACTGTACCAGAAGATGTTTATACTGGACAAGAAAAGTGCACTCTGAATTCAATGAGTCTTTTGCATGTGGCTTAAATGATACAAATATTTGGACAACTAGCTGTAAGTCAATGAGAACAAGATGTTGGCTGTTTTTCAAACTCTCCCCCTTGTCAACCGCCCCTTGCCAACAGAGACAGGTGTTTTCAGGTGGTTTCCATGGTGATCTAGAAGCTGTTTTCTTTCATTTTCATCTCTCAAAGAAGAGAGTGACAGACTCAGGAGGAAGAGAAAGTCCCTGGTTTGCTGAGGATTTTGTAAAGCTTGTTGTGGTGCCACCATCTGGTGTTTCTGGAATAAAAGTTTAACGCAACAAGGTTTATGGACTCAGCCAGGACAATCCCTGTACCTGGCTGGGTTCTTGTGTGACAGGAGTGCTCCCTGTGGGGCTCGGTGAGCAGGATCACTCTTATCACGTGCCTGCCATCCCCCGCCCCATGCACTAAGAAACTGTCATTCCCTTGGCTCTGAAGCCGTCTCAGAAAAATAACCGCTTTCAGATCCTGAGCAGCTTCAGCACTGCAGGGCATAACATTCAAAAATGACCAAGAGATTAGAAAGTTTCCTCCTGGAATGTCTTAGAACACTGAGATTTCCCTTGGAAAAGACTAGATACTCAGGTCCGAGGAATCCATACCACTCTAAAACAATGTAAATGACCCAGTGAATCAAAGGGTCCCTTGGCAGGTAGAGCCCAGTTGAGCCAAAGTAAAACCCCTTTCTGACAGAGCAATGAGAAGGCCCAGCACACTACCAGGGCTGCCTGCGGACCTGCTCAGTACTGATATTTATCTACTGCAGCCCAATACCCAGAACGCATGTGCACAGACATGGAGGTTGGCTTAAGCAAGGCTCAGGGGAAACGGGAGAGTCCTTCCAGCTTCCAGCAAGCTCCTTCCTGCTTCTTCCATGATCTCTTCCTCCTTCTCTCTCTCTCTTATTCACGCTTTCCACCTTGTTACCTCACTTTCTGTCTCCTTCTTGGGCTGGTATTTATTTATTCTCCTTCTATCCATCTCTCTTTTCCTCTTCCTTCTCTTTCCACTGCCTGAATTTTCCCCACTCTTTCCAATTTCAAATGACTTTCTACTTCTTCTGACTCTGTGTCCATGTAAGAACTTCCATCGAGGGCCCAAGGAATGATAAACTTCTCTAGGGACTAAATTTCCACTGAGCCTTTAGACAACCAAGTACCCTTTAAAGTTTCACTCTTAAACCACTTATCCAGGATGCTTGCAAACTAACTGCTATTTGGAAGTTTTAGAGGTCTCTGGGGTCTCACTTCTAGATTAACTCTGTGTGTGCCAATCACACCTTCAGCAACCCTCTGGCTAATGATGTATCTCCAGCTATTGGTTTTCTCACCACTGAGGTTAGATTTAAGGTGTCAGTTGATAGTTATAAAATAGCAATTCTGGAAGTTCTGTCCAGAGATTTCTATGTATTAACACATCATTAAAAGAGTATATTGCAAAGTCAATATACAGTTGTAATTGTTGACCTATCAAATACTGAAAGATTTGGAAACCTCACTGGAAGCCAAATGCCATTTTATTAAATTGGGGTACAGTAAAGGGAACTCTGTATGGAACAACTGATTGGTTTAAGATTGAGAAAGGAGTATAACCAGGCTGTTACCACCCTATTTGTTTAACCTATATGCTGAGCACATCATATTAAAAAGCAGAGACATTACTTTGCTGACAAAGGTCCATCTAGTCCAGTAGCACACCTTTTCCAGTAGTCATGTATTGATGTGAGAGTTGGACTATAAAGAAAGCTGAGCACGGAAGAATTGATGCTTTTGAATTGTCGTGTTGGAGAAGACTCTTGAGAGTCCCTTGGACTGCAAGGAGATCCAACCAGTCCATCGTAAAGGAAATCAGTCCTGAATATTCATTGGAAGGACTGACCCTGAAGCTGAAGTTTCAATACTTTGTCCACCTGATGCAAAGAACTGACTCATTTGAAAAGACCCTGATGCTGGGAAATATTGACGGTGGGAGGAGAAGGGGACAACAGAGGATAAGATGGTTGGATGGCATCACCAACTCAATGGACATGAGTTTGAGTAAACTCTGGGAGTTGGTGATGGACAGAGAAGCCTGGCATGCTGTAGTCCATGGGGTTGCAAAGAATCAGACATGACTGAGTGACTGAACTGAACTGAGCACATCATGAGAAATGCCAGGCTGAATGAGCTACAAGCTGGAATCAAGATAGGCAGGAGAAGCATCAACAGCCTCAGATATGCAGATGCTACCACTGTAATGGCAGAAAGTGAAGAGGAACTAAAGGGCCTCTAGATGAGGGTGAAGGAGGATAGTGAAAGAGTCAGCTTAAGACTAAATATTAAAAAAACTAATATGTACACCATCCGGCCACATTACTTAATGCAAATAGAAGGGGAAAAAGTGGAAGTAGTGACAGATTTTCACTCATGGGCTCGAAAAGCACTGTGGATGGTGACTGCAGCCATGAAATCACAAAATGTTTGCTTCTTGTCTGGAAAGCTATGACAAACCTAGACAGTATATTGAAGAGCAGAGACACTACTCTGCCAACAAAGGTCTGTACAGTCAAGGCTATGGCCTTCCCTGTGATCACATATCATTGTGAGAGCTGAACTACAAAGAAGGCAGAACACCAAAGAACTGATGCCTTCAAACTGTAGTACTGGAGAAGACTCCTGAAAACCCTCTGGGCAGCAAGGAGATTGAACCAGTTGAACCAGAAGAATTGAAATAATGGAAATCAATCCTGAATACTCATTGGGAGGACTGATGCTGAAGCTGAAGGTCCGGTATTTTGGCCACCTGATGCTAACACCCAACTCACTGGAAAAGTCCCTGAGGCTGAAAAAGATTGAGGTCAGAAGGAGAACAGGGCATCAGAGGATGAGATGGCTGGATGGCATCACCAATACAATGGACATGAACTTGAGCAAACTTTGGGAGATGGTGCGGGACAGGGAGGCCTGGCGTGCTGCCGTCCACAAGGTCCCAAAGAGTCGGACACGACTGGGTGACTGAACAACAACAAATGGAAGAGAGCCTGATGTAAGTGTTGCAACAGGGTTGATTTAATGTGTCAGTGGTTTTTGCCAGTATTGCTTTTTACAAAATAAGCATGTAATATATCCATACACATTATGATATATTCTGTTTTTATTCGATATATACCTAGTGGACAAACACACACATATAATGCATGCATGTGAAGTGTGACCACAGGGTAACTGAGGACAGTCTACTGTGGCCTAGACAATGGCCTGAGAGTGACTCAGTCAGCAGCATCGCTGTGTAAATGCCGCTCATCAGGATAGAGGCTCCAAAGGCCGGTGCGACACCCATCTGAATGTATATAAGTGCTGACATATAAAATGTATTTATATCATGATTCACGTGTTAAACCATCATTTTACAACATAAGCCACTAAATTTTTATTGAGCAGTGCTGTTCAGGCAGGGTGAAGGGAGAGATGAATGATGCACAGTTCCCTGTCCCCAGAGAATCACAACAATATGAAGTTGTACCTTCTTTTGGCAAACAGTGGCTCTGCCCAAATGTGGAAAAATATTTAAGTTGGTTCAAAAGTAATAGGGCCGTTGGCTCTGAATTCAGGATAAACAAACTTACGCCCAAGAAGAAATCAGATCTGTTATCTTTCAGGTGGGTCTAACTCAGCAAAGCCAAGTTCTCAAAACTGGTGTGCCTCCCTCATAAACATCCTCAAATGCATTTTTTGCTCCTGGCATCACAAAAGTCACTTCATGATGACATCATCTGGGCTTTCCTAGTGTGTTGAGGGGTCAGACTACACTGAACAGTCTTGGGTGGTTTTATTGTGTGCAGACCAAGCTCCTTGGCTGTGATGGGTGGATATCTGTCTGCACACAGCAAGTTGAAGATATAAGCTAGACCTTTACATAGCTATTGGGATTTTCAAACAGATAATCAAAGAGTAGCATACATTTTAAAGAAACAGTAAGTCATATAGCAAAATCAAATAGAAAAGAAAAAAACAACAAGAAAACTCAGAACTGACCAGCAAAGTTAAAAATGAAAAGGAAAAATTCAAAACACTGGATAAACTGGAGATAAAGGAATCAAACAGAGGATTCATCAATAGAAGGTAGGATTGAAGAATTTTAGCCCAGAGGTAGTATAGAGAAGTAAAGGAATTTTTAAATGAAATTTTTGAAACTTAAGAAAGAGCAATATACCTCAAAAGGTGTCCATTTTTTGTCTAACAGGAGTTCCAGGTCAATAACAGAAGAAATAGCAGAGGAACCATATTGGAAGAGATAACAGCTTAGAATGTCCAAGCACTGTAGAAAGACATGAGTCCTCATATCAAAAGGCACCACAAATAGTGAACAACAGAAAGAAATCCATCCCTCACAATCACAGTGAAACTGCAAAAATCAAGAATGAAGAGGAAATCTTTCAGAAAGATGTTCCTGGGTTGGAAGAATCAATACTGTGAAAATGACTATACTACCAAATGCAATCTACAGATACAATACAATCGCTATCAAATTGCCAATGGCATTTTCCACAAAACTAGAATAAAAAATTTCACAATTCGTATGGAAACATAGAAGACTCCAAATAGGCAAAGCAGTCTTGAGAAAGAAGAATGAAGCTGAAGGAATCAACCTCCCTGACTTCAGACTATACTACAAAGCCAAAGTCATCAAGACAGTATGGTCCTGGCACAAAAACAGAAATATAGACCAATGGAACAAGAGAGAAAGCCCAGAGATAACCCCACATACCTATGGACACCTTATCTTTTACAAAGGAGGCAAGAATATACAACAAGGAAAAGGTATTGTCTTCAATGAGTGGTGCTGGGAAAACTGGACAGCTACACATAAAAGAATGAAATTAGAATACTTCCTAACACCATACACAAAGATAAACTCAAAATGGATTAAAGATTTAACGTAAGACCAGAAACCATAAAACTCTGAGAGGAAAACAAAGGCAGAACACTCCATGACATAAATGACACCAAGATCCTCTATGACATACATCCTAGAATAATGGAAATAAAAATAAGCAAATGGGACCTAATTAAACTTAAAAGCTTTTGTACAGCAAAGGAAACTATAAACAAGGTGAAAAGACAGCACTCAGAATGGGAGAAAATAACAGCAAATGAAACAACTGAGAAATGATTAATTTCCAAAGTATACAAGTAGCTCATGAAGTCAAGTGGGCCTTAGAAAACACCACTATGAACAAAGCTAGTTGAGGTGACGGAATTCCAGTAGAGCTATTTCAAATCCTGAAAGATGATGCTTGAAAGTGCTGCACTCAATATGCCAGCAAATTTGGGAAACTCAGCAGTGGCCACAGGACTGGAAAAGGTCGGTTTTCATTCCAATCCCAAAGAAAGGCAATGCCAAAGAATGCTCAAACTACCATACAATTGTACTCATCTCACACGCTAGTAAAGTAATGCTCAAAATTCTCCAAGCCAGGCTTCAGCAATATGTGAACTGTGAACTTCCAGATGTTCAAGCTGGTTTTAAAAAAGGCAGAAGAACCAGAGATCAAATTGCCAACATCCATTGGATCATTGAAAAAGCAAGGGAGTTCCAGAAAAACATCTATTTCTGCTTTATTGACTATGCTAAAGCCTTTGACTGTGTGGATCACAATAAACTGGTATACCAGACCACCTGACCTGCCTTTTGAGAAATCTGTATGCAGGTCAGGAAACAACAGTTAAAACTGGACATGGAACAACAGACTGGTTCCAAATAGGAAAAGGAGTATGGCAAAGCTGTATATTGTCATCCTGCTTATTTAACTTATATGCAGAGTACATTATGAGAAACCCTGGGCTGGAGGAAGCACAAGCTGGAATCAAGATTGCCAGGAAACATATTAATAACCTCAGATATGCAGATGATACCACTCTTATGGCAGAAAGTGAAGGGGAACTAAAAAGCCTCTTGGTGAAAGTGAAAGAGGAGAGTGAAAAAGTTGGCTTAAAGCTCAACATTCAGAACACTTAGATCATGACATCTGGTCCCATCACTTCATGGGAAATAGATGGGGAAACAGTGAAAATAGTGTCAGACTTTATTTTTGTGGGGCTCCAAAATCACTGCAGATGGTGATTGCAGCCATGAAATTAAAAGATGCTTACTCCTTGGAAGGAAAGTTATGACCAACCTAGACAGCATATTGAAAATCAGAGACATTACTTTGCCAACAAATGTCCGTCAAGTCAAGGCTATGGTTTTTCCAGTAGTCATGTATGGATGTGAGAGTTGGACGATGAAGAAAGCTGAGTGCCTAAGAACTGATGCTTTTGAACTGTGGTGTTGAAGAAGGCTCTTGAGAGTCCCTTGGACTGCAAGGAGATCCAACCAGTCCATCCTAAAGGAGATCAGTCCTGGGTGTCCATTGGAAGGACTGATGTTGAAGCTGAAACTCCAGTACTTTGGCCACTTCATGTGAAGAGTTGACTCATTGGAAAAGACCCTGATGCTGGGAAGAATTGGGGGCAGGAGGAGAAGGGGATGACAGAGGATGAGATGGCTGGATGGCATCACCAACTCAATGGACATGGTTTGGGTGGACTCCGGGACTTGGTGATGGACAGGGAGGCCTGGCGTGCTGCGATTCATGGGGTCACAAAGAGTCAGACATGACTGAATGACTGAACTGAACTGAACATGCAACTCAATACCAGAAAAACAAACAACCCAATCAAAAAATGGACCTAGACAGACATTTTTCCAAAGAAGACATACAGATAGCTAATAAACTCATGAAAAGATATTCAATATTTCTCATTGTTAGAGAAATGCAAATCTAAACTACAATGAGATATCACCTCACACCAGTCAGAATGGCCATTATAAAACAAAAAAAATCTACAACCAATAAGTGCTGGAGAGGATGTGGAGGAAAGGGAACCCTCTCGCACTGTTGGTGGGAATGTAAACTGATACAGCCACTATGGAAGACAGTATGAATGTTCCTTAAAAACCTAGGAATAAAACCACCATTTGACCCAACAATCCTACTGCTGGGCGTATACCCTGAGAAAACCATGCCTTAAAAACACACATGTACCCCAACTTTCATTGCAGCACTATTCACAATAGCTAGGACATGGACTGGTGCTGAGGCTGAAGCTCCAATACTTTGGCCACCTCAGGTGAAGAGACAACTCATTTGAAAAGATCCTGATACTGGGAAAGGTTGAAGGCAGGAGGAGAAGGGGACGGCAAAGGATGAGATGGTGGGATGACATCACCAAGTCAATGGACATGAGTTTGAGCAAGCTCTGGGAGTTGGTGATGGACAGGGAAGCCAGCTGGTTTCAGTCCATGGTGTCACAAAGAGTCGGACATGACTGAGTGACTGAACAACAACAAGGACATGGCAGCAATCTAAACGTCCATCAACACGTGAATGGACAAAGAAGCTATGGTACATATATACAATGGAATATTACACAGTCATAAAAAGGAATGCATTTGAGTCAGTGCTAATGAGGTGGATGGACCCAGATCCTATTATACGGGGTGGAGTAAGTCAGAAAGAGAAAAACAAATATTGTATATTAATGCACATATATGGACTCTAGAAAGATGTTACTGATGAAACTATTTGCAGAGTAGCAATGGAGACGCAGACATAGAGAACAGTTATGGATATGGGACAGGGGGAAGGAGAGGGTAGTCCGAATGGAGAGAGTAGCATGGAAACATATACATTACCATATGTTATATACATTACCATATGTAAAATATATAGCCAGTGTGAATTTCCTGGATGACTCAGGGAATTCAAATTGGGGCTCTATGACAAGCTAGAGGGGTGGAAGGGGATCAGAGGTGGGAAGGAGGTTCAAGAGGGAGGAGGCATATGTATACCTGTGGCTGATTCATGTTGATGTATGGCAGAAACCAATACAATATTGTAAAGCAATTATTCTATTAAAAATAAATAAATTTTTTTAAAAGATAGGTTAAAAAACAAAAGAATAAAAAGGAAATAAAATAAAAGCAACCAAAGAGAAAAGGAACAAATGTCCCCCCGTAGATGCCCCAAGGGGATGGAGCCCTATCTCCGAAGGGCTGAGAGCAGCAACGGTCACTCTGCAGCTACTCAGTCCCCCAGGAGGGTCCCCTGGGGCACACAGTGGGAAGCCAGCACCTCCCTTCTCCAGAGTCTCCTGTAACTGACAGGCTCCATCTTCATGTTTGTGGCCCCATGGTCCATCCATTCATACAAGCGCCAGAAACAGGAGAACCAGCCTGAGACTGTCACTTTCTGTCTCTAAACTCTCTTCCGTCTGCCCCTCTTCCCCACCCTCAGGGGGCACTGTTCTGCTTCAGGCGCATTGCAGCAGCCACTGGCTGCCACACCAGTGCTAAAGTGACCTTCGGGTAGTTCCTTGGTCCGGCTTGTACTTCTCAAGGTCTACAGGCTCCGACACACAGAAATCCCTGGCATTCCTGTACACCAACAGTGAGAAAACAGAAAGAGAAATTAAGGAAACAATTCCATTCACCATCGAAACAAAAAGAATAAAATACTTAGGAGTATTTCTACCTAAAGAAACAAAAGACATATATGTAGAAAACTATAAAACACTGATGAAAGAAATCAAAGAGGACACAAACAGATTGAGAAATATACCATGTTCATGGATTGGAAGAATCAGTATAGTGAAAATGAGTATATTACACAGAGCAATCTATAGATTCAATGCAATTCCTATCAAGCTACCAGAGGTCTTTTTCAGAGAATTAGAACAAATAATTTCACAATTTGTATGGAAATAAAAAAACCTCGAATAGCCAAAGCAATCTTGAGAAAGAAGAATGGCACCGGAGGAATCAACCTACCTGACTTTAGGCTATACTACAAAGCCACAGTCATCAAGACAGTATGGTACTGGCACAAAGACAGAAATATAGATCAAGGGAACAAAATAGAAAGCCCAGAGATAAATCCACGCATCTATGGACACCTTATCTTTGACAAAGGAGGCATGAATATACAGTGGAGAAAAGACAACCTCTTTAACAAGTAGTGCTGGGAAAACTGGACAGCCACTTGTAAAAGAATGAAACTAGATCACTTTCTAACACCATACACAAAGATAAACTCAAAATGGATCAAAGATCTAAGCATAAGACCAGAAACTATAAAACTCCTAGGGGAAAACATAGGCAAAACACTCTCCGACATAAACCAAAGCAGGATCCTCTATGACCCACCTCCCAGAATATAGGAAATAAAAGCACAAATAAACAAATGGGACCTAATTAAAATGAAAAGCTTCTGCACAACAAAGGAAACTAAAAGCAAGGTGGAAAGGCAGCCTTCAGAATGGGAGAAAATAATAGCAAACAATGCAATGGACAAACAATTAATCTCAAAAATATACAAGCAACTCCTGCAGCTCAATTCCAGAAAAATAAACAACCCAATCAAAAAATGGGCCAAAGAACTAAACAGACATTTCTCCAAAGAAGACATAAAAATGGCTAACAAACACATAAAAAGATGCTCAACATCACTCATTATCAGAGAAATGCAAATCAAAACCACAATGAGGTACCACTTTACACCACTCAGAATGGCTGCCATCCAAAAATCTACAAGCAATAAATGCTGGAGAGGATGTGGAGAAAAGGGAACCCTCTTACACTGTTGGTGGGAATGCAAACTAGTACAGCCACTATGGAGAACAGTGTGGAGATTCCTTAAAAAACTGGAAATAGAACTGCCATATGACCCAGGAATCCCACTGCTGGGCATACACACCGAGGAAACCAGAATTGAAAGAGACACGTGTACCCCAATGTTCATCGCCGCATTGTTTACAATAGCCAGGACATGGAAGCAACCTAGATGTCCATCAACAGATGAATGGATAAGAAAGCAGTGGTACATATACACAATGGAATATTACTCAGCCATTAGAAAGAATTCATTTGAATCAGTTCTACTCAGGTGGACGAAACTGGAGCCTATTATCCAGAGTGAAGTAAGCCAGAAAGAAAAACAAAAATACAGTATACTAATGCATATATGTGGAATTTAGAAAGATGGTAACGAGAACCCTGTATGCGAGACAGCAAAAGAAACGCAGATGTATAGAACAGTCTCGTGGACTCTATGGCAGAGGGCAAGGGTGGAATGTATGGGAGAATAGCATTGAAACATGTTAATTATCATATGTGAAATCAATCACCAGCCCAGGTTTGATGCTCAGGGCTGGTGTAATGGGACGACCCAGAGAGAGGGAATCAGGAGGGAGGAGGGAGGGGGGTTCTGGAAGGGGAACATATGTATACCCATGGCAGATTCATGTCAGTGTATGGCAAAACCAACACAATAATGTAAAGAAAATTATATTAATTAATTAATTAATTTTAAAAAATAAAGTGACCTTCGGAAGACTGCTATCTAGTAAGGCCTCCCTTTACTGCTTCCTTGCTCAAAGGCATCCCTGGCTCACCAGCCGCTCTGTCCCCTTCTTACACACTGCCTAGGCCTACCTGTGATCCCCCAACTCTCCAAGCCAGGAGCCTGCATGCAGACACTTTCTTTACCATCTGAGCTACCAGGGCTCCTAAAGTGAAAGTGACCCCCAGGCTCCTCTGCCCATGGGATCCTCCAGGCAAGAACAGTGGAATGGGTTGCCATTTCCTCCTCCAGGCAATCTTCCTGATACAGGGATTGAACCCAGATCTCCCACTTTGTAGGCAGATTCTTAGCTGTTTGAGCCACTAGAGAAGCCCAACTATGGCCCACTAGACAGTCCCTTCCCACTGGCTGTCATTATAAAGAAATTCTACTTGGAATAAGCCACGTATACCTCTTAGTCTGTCTCCTGTGATTGCTTGTGCACAGCAAAGACAGAGCCCAGAAGGAGGACTGTACAGTCTGCAAAATCTAAAATGCATAGCACGAGACTCTGCAGAAAATATTTGCTAGCCCTGCTCTAAGTGCTCTAAAATCTCTAGCTTTCCACAACTGTACCCTCAACCTCAACTGCCTCTCCCTGAACCCTCTGATATGCATTAGCCCCTGTGACTCAGATCCCAGCGTTTGATCCAGGGGTCACTCGTCTCCCTGTGAGGCCGAGAGCTATCGTAGGCAGAACCTGGACCTCCCTAGGCTCAGCCTCAGGCCCAGCGGAGCACTTGGTGGGCAAGAACCCACTGGCAAAGACAGACTGCACAGGAGAGGACAGTCCTTCCAGGATGGACTGCCAGGGTCTGTCACCGTGGCACTGTGAGCTCAGTGTTCACGGAGGGACGCGGCCCATCTCTGCCAGGCGGGTCTCGGTCACTGCCCCTGGCTAAACACTCGGGCCCTCTGGGCTCCTGGGTCAGCAATGGTGCCCCCTTTCCTCTGCCTGTTCTCAATGACAGTTTGAAGTGTGAGGGTCACGAGTCTGAGGTTGGCTCTACAGAAGACAGTTTTCTGCCCCAATAACACCTTGTCCTTGCACACTCCAGTGGAGGCAGCTTCCTGTAGTTCTTTGAGATGGGAGAAATGGAAAATTTCCTGCCTTATCAGTTAACGAGGATGTCCTAGTCACCAGCAATTGCAGTCACCATGGACGGTGAGCTAGTGAGCCCTGAAGGAACTCAGAAAGGAAAGAACACCTGCCATCTAGCGGCATCAGACTGCAGCCGCTCTGAAAGGTGAGCCCCGAGGAAAGGAAGTTCAAGATATGAGAAGAGTATACGGGCCCCGACGGCTGAGGTGCATATCAAAGGAATGATTTCAGTGAGCCCAGACTCTTGCATCTTCCCATTCATAAAATAGTGCTAAATTCCTTGACTTGAGATATCTGGTTTTCTTTAGTGAACAATCATCTTTTGATGTTCAGACTACCTTCCCTTTGTTGCAAAACCTCTATGTAACCTGCAGCCTCCCTCACCTCCTAGAGGCAGTTCTCTCGGGGTTACCTGAGATACTGTCTCCCAGGCCTGAAGTCCTAAAAACTCCCACCAAGTAAGATGTGACTCTCAACTTTTAGGCTGTGAGTATTTAAGTCCATGATGTGACAGGGTTAAAGATAGTTAACGAAAGCAAGCCTTGTTCTCTTGCAGATCCTGCTCTATTTCCTTTTCTTCTGGCCTGTCTGGACTCTTCTTCAGCCCAGCCCCAGGCCATGGGGTGGGGCCCAGCAATGCCACATCACTCTTCTCAGCACAATCTTCTGGGTAACTCCAGGTACAATTCTTTGAATTATGCTGGCTCCTAAGAATCTCATGTTATCTACTTTCCCCTTCATGTAAGTCGGTCTCTTTCATGTGGCACAATATTTCCGGGCGGGGGCACCGCTTCTCACCTGTGCCTTTGGACGCTGCCCCCTCCCTCCTGTACCTCCACCCACATATGTCCCGTGTCCTCCTCCCGACAGCTCCTCCTCATGGCCCTCAGGGCCCCACAACCTCCCGCTTCTGCCTTCCAGAGTCTCTCAAAGGCCACAGCCTAGCAGATACTGGGCATTGTTGGGGTGTGGTCCAAGGTCCCCCAACTCAAGGCGCAGCTGGGGAGTGACATGAGGGCTGTGCCTGTCTGTGAAGGGTGTCTAGGCCACCAGGGCTGAGGTGCACACTCGCAAAGGCCAGAGAGCCGTGTGCTTCAGGGTGAGACATGTATCGTCCGTGTCTTTTCTGATTTCTGGTGCTTTGACATCTGGGGTCTCATGAAAGGAATGCCCTCTCCAGCTAGCCAATTCCTAGACTAGTCTGACAGCATGCTCCCCACACGAAAACCAGTCGGTCCATAGCCCACATCCCCAACCATCCCCTCTGTCAGGCCCTCCCACTCTGGGCCACTCTCCACCTGCCCGAGCACCCCAGGATCAGGTGCTGGACAATGAGGCACAGCCCTTAGGCTCCCCTGGTGGCTCAGATGGTAAAGAATCTGCCTGCAGTGCAGGAGATCTGAGTTCAATTCCCAGGTTGGGAAGATCCCCTGGAGGAGGTCATGGCGACCCACTCCATTCTTCTTGCCTGGAGAATCCCCACAGACAGAGGAGCTTTGTGGGCTGCAGCCCATGGGGTCGCAGAGTCAGACATGACTGAGCAGCTAAGCACAGCACAGCACAGCCCTTAGACCACTCCCCAGCTGAAATCATTTTAACCAGACAATCCAAAGGCAGTTTACCCTGCCGCACCTGTTTCTTCCTATAGACACTTCAGTAAAGGCTTTTTCCAAAAAAAGAAAAAACCTTTCCCCATATCTGCCCCCGACACTGTCTGACTCCTGACAGGCCCCAGGGCTTCCTGTGTGGCCCTGCATGGCATGGCCTGCTCCCCTCTCCTGGGCACTGTGAATCACTCTTGTCATTTGTAATCATCTCCTGGTCAGTCAGTCTTGCTGTACTTCATGTATTCTAGGAATACACTGTATTTTTACAACAGGATGAGAAGAGGAAAGTGGTCCTGACTCTCAGCAGGATGCAGACAGGACTCACAGGTGGATACTCCGGGTCCCACGTGCCACAGAAGGGAAGCAGAAAGCTCAAAGGCTTGTGTCCAAGCAAGTGGTCAATGGCCATCTCCTGACCCATGGCCTACACTTCCTTTCAGGGTGAGAAATGCACCTGACTCTTAGCAGATCTCCTTAGAAAAACACGAGGAAACCAAACACCAAACTATTTACTCTATCTCATTTCCTGGCCCTTTGGACCTCCTGTCTCCTACCTTGGACCAGATTCCCATAAGCCACAATGCATGTTAGCTTATCAGAATTCAAAACCACCCCCCAGAGGCCTACCTGGAGTTACCCAGAAGATTGTGCTGAGAAGAGATGAAGACATCACTCTCTTCATTACTCAGATGAAGAGTAATGAGAGTGAGGTGTGTGCATCAGTCTACAGATGGACGTCACTGTACAGACAGAGGGAACGCAGTCACCTTCACAGCAGGAATGCCCCAGCCAGGGAGGGACTCTTGTCTTTAGCTCTCACAAAACAACAAAAACAGAGAGTGATTCACTCTGCTTCATGGAATACATGGGAAACCTCACAGAGAGGACACTGAAGGGAAGTAAGGATTTGGCAGGCAGAGGAGAGGAAAGAGCATTCTGGGCAGGAGGGACAGACTGTGCAGGGGAACAGAGATGGGTGAAAAGTTGCTGGAACTCAGGCTGTAGTGTTGTGGGCATAATGGGAGTTGAACCCAGAGATGCAAAGACCAGTATGAGCCTAGTTCTACATCCCAGGCCCACTGAGCCTGGTGAAGATTAATGACTCAATAAAGACTTCTCAATAAGTGAATGAGGACAAGAGGTGGTTGTGGTCAGACACAGGGGACCCTGAATGCGTGATTAACAGCATTTTGCCATCTGCATGGAGCTGGCTAGCTGGTTTCCAGGCAGGAAAGGACACCTAATTAGGCTTCGTTACTTCTGAGAGCCCATGCCAGGATTGCCAGGGGTGTTTCTGGGCTGAGCAAGAGGAGTTGGTTAAGCCATTCTCCTAAAATAAATAGTTTGAACTGTTTGTCCCTCAAGGACAAAATATGGTTCATGGAGCTTGTCTCATTATTCCTTGCAACATACATATGCAAAGCATTAGCTAGCAGACCCCCACTCCCCAGCTTGTTTAGCGAGTACAGATTTTTGCCAAGGTCACACAGCACACTAGGGTGAAAGTGAAAGCAGCGAAGACCTCTGGCCCCTCTCCTAACTATGCTTCTCTTGGTTTTCCCCCCTCTACCTCGGCCAAGGGCCAAGGCTGATCTACAAACCATGGCTGAGGCCCTGATGTCTAAGTCCGGGACAGAGACCCTCTCCTCCAGGCAGCTGACTCCAGCCTGCTCACAGCAGAGTGCTTCTGTCCTTTGAGATTTTCTCCTAGAAGAGATGGCTCATGTAAGCCTGGGAAAAAGCAGGAAGAGGGGTGAGCTGGACCCAGGTGGCTCCGGACCCATCTAGCCTTGCGGTAAATGTGCAGGTGGTAACTTTTCCCAGCTGTGTCCCATGGAGATTCCCTTCACAAACACCTCCTTGGATCCTCCAGAAGGCCCTGGCATCTTCATGTGATTCGCAGTCCCTCATTCTGGTCCTGGTGAGCTGGCTGCCCAGATCCATTCAACAACTTTAACAAATATGCATTGAGTACTTGTTGTGTGTTAGGCACTGTGCTAGCTGACATCACCTGCACAGTAGTCAAAAGGAAATATGACAGGCACAGTCCTGCCTCATGAGCTTGCCGTCTGGAATCTTGCCATTTCAGGGATCAGTGCAATATAATTATGGAAAGATCACATCTTAAAGAGATCTGGATTCAAGACACAGGTCTAGCTTCTTATGGCTATTTATAATACAGTGTTATGGTGGGAATTTATGTTGCTAGAAAGATCCAATGCTTGGCCAAAACTGTCAAACCAAGAGTCAAAACATGTCTCTTAAACCACTAACCCACTTATATCTGAAAGCACTAACAACTAAAGGATTTCTTTGGAGAGGGTTGTTGGTATGTTGTGAGACAAAGAAAGAGGAAAGAAGAGGGAAAGAGAGAGATGGAGGGAGGAAGGGTGTTAATAAGTGCTCTGTCCCTTGTCTTATAATGACACTAATCCAATTAGATCAGGGCCCCACCTTAAGACCTCCTTCAGTTCAGTTCAGTTGCTCAGTCATGTCTAACTCTTTGCGACCCAATGGACTACAGCACACCAGGCCTCCCTGTCCGTCACCAACTCCCAGAGTTTATTCAAACTCATGTCCATTGAGTCACTGATGCCATCCAACCATTTCATCCTCTGTCGTCCCCTTCTCCCTCTGCCTTCAATCTTTCCCAGCCTCAGGGTCTTTTCCAGTGTGTCAGTTCTTTGCATAACATGGTGGAAGTATTGGAGTTTTGGCTTCAACAACAGTCCTTCCAATGTATATTCAGGACTGATTTCCTTTAGGATGGACTGGTTGGATCTCCTTGCAATCCAAGGAATTCTCAAGAGTCTTCTCCAACACCACAGTTCAAAAGCATCAATTCTTCAGCGCTCAGCTTTCTTCACCGTCCAACTCTCACATCCATAGACGACTACTGGAACAACCATAGCCTTGACTAGACGGACCTTTGTTGGTAAAGTAATGTCTCTGCTTTTTTAATATGCTATCTAGGTTGGTCATAACTTTCTTTTCAAGGAGGAAGTATCTTTTAATTTCATGGCTGCAGTCACCATCTGCTGTGATTTTGGAGCCCCTCCCCCCCCAAAAAAAAATCTGTCACTGTTTCCACTGTTTTCCCATCTATTTGCCATGAAATGATGGGACTGGATGCCATGATCTTAGGTTTCTGAATGTTGAACTTTAAGCCAACTTTTTCACTCTCCTCTTTCACTTTTAAGAGGCTCTTTAGTTCTTCTTCATTTTCTGCTATAAGAGTGGTGTCATCTGCATATCTGAGGTTATTGATATTTCTCCCAGCGATCTTGATTCCAGCTTGTGCTTCCTCCAGCCCAGGGTTTCTCATGATGTACTCTGCATATAAGTTAAATAAGCAGGGTGACAATATACAGCCTTGACGTACTCCTTTTCCTATTTAGAACCAGTCTGTTGTTCCATGTCCAGTTTTAACTATTGCTTCCTGACCTGCATACAGATTTCTCAAGAGACAGATCAGATGATCTGGTATTTCCATCTCTTTCAGAATTTTCCACAGTTTGTGGTGATCCACACAGTCAAAGGCTTTGTCATAGTCAATAAAGCAGAAATAGATGTTTTTCTGGAACTCTCTTGCTTTTTCAATAATCCAACAGATGTTGACAGTTTGATCTCTGGTTCCTCTGCCTTTTCTAAAATCAGCTTGAACATCTGGAATTTCATGGTTCATGTACTGTTGTAGCCTGGTGTGGAGAATTTTGAGCATTACTTTACTGGTATCCTTAATTACCTCCTTGTAGGCCCCATCTCTGAAAACAGTCATACTGTGGCTTAGGACTTCAACATATGAATGGGGCAGGGGAACACAATTCAGTTCATAGCAGCCTGCCTAGCTGTTTTGATGACAGGGCAAATGAAAGGTAGCTGCAGTAGGATCAGCCTGAATTTCCAGAGTGTGTCAGAATGTGTGGGCTTTATATGAAACAGGACCAGGGTAGGGGCCATGGGTTCTGTCCAAGAAGACTGTGTGGTTTGAGGGGACCACAACAACTGTTACCTGTCAACATCCCAGGAGCTGAGGAGCAAATGTGAGCCACAAGGGAAAAAGGTAGGTCTCCCACATAGCAGGATGTAGGTGAAAGATCTCAGCAGAATGATGGAGTGATGCGTGTATGCATATCTCCAAACAACCTGTGAATGTACTCTGGGAGAAAGGTCAAGGCTCAAAGGATGCTTCAACCCCATAGCTGCATCAGTGGAAACTTTTCTGCTTCCCTTTCCTCTCCATCCTCCCCATTCCCACAGAAGAATAAGGCCCAGGTGGGCAAAGCTCAAAGAGACTTATCATGGACCCAAGCATGTTTGCAGCCCAAGCCACAAGAGAAGAAGTCGTTTCACCTTTAAATAAGTTCAGAGTTTGGATTATTAAGTGGAACTAGATATTTTTATTACTGAATTGAGACTATATTTTGCACCTTAAATAGACTTAAGAAAGTGACCAAAGAACTGCTTTTATTACCTCAAAGAGATTAGAAAATTCATGGGCCAAAATTTTCATCCAGGGTCAGGAGAAGAGTCAGCCTCACAGAGTGGATTTACAGGAACAAGAAGAGGCAGCAAGAAGATGCTTTATGATCACTCCACCCATGGAATTTCTGTGTGCTCAATACCACAGCTAAGTGAGGTGCATGGTCTTCTCACCTTAAAATGGGGATAATACAAACGAATGCAGTCCGTGGGGTCACAAAAAGTCAGACACGACTGAGCAACTGAACAGAAATGAACACAACCTACCATGAAAGATTGCTCTGAAATTAAACTATATATGTTGATGTTTACAAAAGCCAGGATCAAAAGCCTAAGACGAGTCTGGTACACAGTAGAGCCAAATAAATGGTAGCCAGCATTATTGTTCAAGATAATAATAGTAGCTGGACAAGTAGCATTAAAACGTGCCTCAGTGGTATACAACTCCACGCTTGCTTTGTGTTTTGCTACTCCAAGGTTTCTGGTCCTTTTGGGCCCTAAGGAATTAAGTCCCAAACTGCAAGGAAATCTGGCCCTTCTCTCCAGCTTAATACAACTTTTGGATTTTATGTGGAAATCTTAAACCTCTCCTTCTCGTTTGGTTTCCATTTAGAGCTTTGAAAATACAAAATGTGCTGTGTATGGTTTCTCCCCAGACTCATGCTGAATACTAATCACTATTTTCCAGAAAACTCAGCATCTGGGCAGCTATCTAGCCCCTGGGATCACCGATGGAATTGGACTAATACCAAGGACTGGTTACCACAATACGTCATCCACTCATGAATATTATTAAATGAGCTTTGTTTCAAGAAACCTTAAACCTTCGACTTTTAGTCTTTTCTCAGTGCTCTGGAACAGGATTAATGGTGACACCATGCCATGGTGAATAAGTTATGCATGGCTCAAACTCTTCGCTCACAATTGATTAGTTCCTTAACAATGGCCCTGAATAATGTGGTGCTAATGGCCAGCTCTGGTGGTCTGCTCCTACCAGAAACCCATTACTAAGCCTACCCTGTGCTTTACAGCATCCCTGCTGGAGCCTAATATCCACTCAAGGGGACAAATGGTTACTAACTATGTGAAATTGGCTGGCCTAGTACAGCCTTTTAGAGACAATATGGTAAATATTGTAAGTCAGTTTTCCTTCAGGTGGGTTATGTTCCTACAGCTTGGGAAATAGATGTCCACACACTGCACCTGGGATGAGGGCAGGGAGAGAAGGCAGCCTTGGAAGGCAGCAGAGGTCAGTGGTTGCACAGATAGGAAGTAAAGCACTTAGAGGCCCACAGGATGAAAACAACAATGCCTGGAGTTGTGGATAAAGAAGATGAATTAGTGAAGAGAAATGAACAAGAAAGCAAAAGAGGCACATGGAAAGAAATGTGAATCCACATGAAGAAGTAAGAACACGGGTAAAGGTAACTACATAGGTAAATATAAAAGGCAGTTGCTATGAAATGGAAATTTGTTTGCTTGGTTCAGTGGTTAAGAATCTACCTGCAATGCTGGAGATTATGGGTTCGAGCCCTGGGTCAGGACGATCCCCTGGAGAAGGAAATGGCACCCCACTCCAGTATCCTTGCCTGGGAAATCCCATGGACAGAGGAGCCTGGCGGGCTATAGTCCCTGGGGCTGTAAAGAGACACAACTAGTGACAAAAGAACAACAGCCATCAACCCAGCATTCGAGTGTAATTCCACCCAGTGGGGTGGAATCACAATTGGAGATGGGGCTTTGGGGGTAATTAGCTTTAGTTTAGGTCCTGGGTGTGAGGCCTTTGTGATGGGATTAATGCCCTTTAACAAAAAAAGAAGAGAGAGGAGATCTCTTCACCCTGTTGAGGATACAGCTAGAAAGTGCCCATCTGCAAGCCAGAAAGAGGGTCCGCACCAAAACTCAACCATCCCAGCACCCTTCCCCGGACTTCCCAGCCTGAAGAACTATGAGAAATAAATGTTATTTAAGCCACTCAGTCTATGTCATTTTGTTAGTGTAGCCTGCACTGACTTGTCTTAGTCAGTCTTATATTGTTGTCTTACGATATAATTTAATTGTTTTTGTTTGTAACTTTCTTCTCCTATACAATTTAAAAGGGAATTGCATAAAACAATAATTTTAAGTCTGTGTTGATAGGTGCATAATGTATAGAGGTGTAATTTGTGACAATTAGAGCATAAAGAAAGGACGAGTGAAATGAGCTATGCAGGAGCAAAGTTTTTGTATACTTTTAAAATTAAGTTGGTATTATTCCAAACTAGAATAATAGACATGCAAGAAGGCAAAGTGGTTGTCTAAGGAGGCCTTACAAATAGCTGAGAAAAGATGAGAAGCAAAAGGCAAAGGACAAAGGGAAAGAAATACCCATCTCAATGCAGAGTTCCAGAGAAATGCAAGAAAAGATGAGAAAATCTCAAGTGAATGATGGAAAGAAAGAGAGGAAAATAATAGAATGGGAAAGACTAGAGATCTCTTCAAGAAAATTCAAGACACCAAGGAAGCATTTCATGCAAAGATGGGCACAATAAGGGAAGAAACAGTAAGAAGAGATGGCAAGAATACACAGAAGAACTATACAAAAAAGATCTTAATGACTCAGATAACCATGACGACGCAGTCACTTACCTAGAGCCAGACATCTTGGAGTGTGAAGTCAAGTGGGCCTTAGGAAGCATCGCTACCAACAAAGTCAGTGGAGGTGATGGAATTCCAGCTGAACTATTGCAAATCCTAAAATATGATGCAGTTAAAGTACTGCACTCAATATGCCAGCAAATTTGGAAAACTCAGCAGTGGCCACAAAACTGGAAAATGTCAGTTTTCATTCCAAACCCAAAGAAAGGCAGGGACAAAGAATGTTCAAACTATCAGACAATTGCATTCATTTCCCATGCTAGTAAGGCTATGCTCAACAATACGTGAACTGAGAACTTGATACGTACAAACTGGACTAGAAAAGGCAGAGGAACCAACGATCAAATTGCCAACATTCACTGAATCACAGAAAAAGAAAGGGAATTCAAGAAAAACATCTGTTTCATTGACTGCTAAAGCCTGTGACTATGTGGATCACAACAAACTGTGGAAAATTCTTAAAGAGATGGGAATACCAGACCACCTTACTTTTCTCCTGAGAAACCTATATGCAAGACAAGAAGAACAGAACCATATATGAAACTGGTTCAAAATCGGGAAAGGAATATATCAAGGTTGTATATTGTTACCCCTGCTTATTTAACTTATATGCAGAGTACATCATGCAAAATGCTAGGCTAGATGAATGGAAGCTGGACTCAAGATTGCTGGAAGAAATATGAACAACCTCAGATATACCACCTAATGGCAGAAATCAAAGAGGAACTAAAGAGCCTCTGCTAAAAAGCAGAGACATTGCTTTGCCAACAAAGGTCCATTTAGTCAAAGCTGTAGTTTTTTCAGTAGTCATGTATGGATGTGAGAGCTGGACCATAAAGAAAGCTGAGCCCCAAAGAACTGATACTTTTGAACTGTGGTGTTGAAGAAGACTCTTGAGAGTCCCTTGGACAGGAAGGAGATCAAACCTATCAATCTTAAAGGAAATCAACTCTGAATGTTCATTGGAAGAACTGATGCTGAAGTGGAAACTTCAAAACTTTGGCCACCTAATGCAAAGAATTGACTCATTTGAAAAGACCCCGATGCTGGGAAAGATTAGAGGCAGGAGGAGAAGGAGACAACAGAGGATGATGGCATGGTTGGATGACATTACTGACTCAATGGATATGAGTTTGAGAAGACTCCAGGAGTTGGTGATGGACAGGGAAGCCTGGGATGCTGCAGTCCATGGGGTCACAAAGAGTCAGACACTACTGAGTGACTGAATTGACTGACTGACTGAAAGAGCCTCTTGATGAGGGTAAGTAAAAGAGGAGAGTAAAAAAGCTGGCTTGAAACTCAACATTCAGTAAATTAAGATCATGGCATCTGGTCCCAGCACTTCATGACAAATAGATGGGGAAATAATGAAAACAGTGACAAACTTTATTTTCTCGGGCTCCAAAATCACTGTGGATGGTGACTGCACCCATGAAATTAAAAGACACTTGCTCCTTGGCAGAAAATCTATGACAAAGCTAGATAGCATATTAAAAAGCAGAGACATCACTTTGCTGACAAAGGTCAAAACTATGTTTTTTTCCAGTAGTCATGTATGGATGTGAAAGTTGAACCATAAAGAAGGCAGAGTGTGAAAGAATTGATTCTTTCAAACCATGGTGCTGGAGAAGATCCCTGAGAGTCCCTTGGACAGCAAGGAGATCAAACCAGTCAAGCCTAAAGGAAATCAGTCCTGAATATTGACTGGAAGGACTGTTGCTGAAGCTGAAGCTCCAATATTTTGGCCACCTGAAGTGAAGAGTAGACTCATTGGAAAAGACTGAGGGCAAGAAGAGGAGTGGGCGGCATCGGATGAGATGATTAGATACCATCGCTGATGCAACAGACATGAGTTTGAGCAAATTCCAGGAGACAGTGAAGGGCAGAGACACCTAGCATGGTGCAGCTGATAGGATCTCAAAGAGTCAGACACACCTTAGTGACTGAACAATTCCAAACCGAGTTGTTATAAATTATGATGTTAATGGTAACTCACAGGGTAACCACTAAGAAAATAAACTCAAACTATATATAATAAAAGAAATAAGGGACTTAAAATGGTACACTGGACAATGCTATTTTTTTTTGTCCAAGTATAAAACATTTTTACTGAAATACAGTTAACTTTACTTCCCTTAGTTAACTGGGCTTCCCTTGTGGCTCAGCTGGTAAAGAATCCGCTTGCAATGCAGGAGACCTGGGTTCAGTCCCTGGGTTGGGAAGATCCCCTGGAGAAGAGAAAGGCTACCCACTCCAGTATTCTGGCCTGGAGAATTCCATGGACTATACAGCCCATGGGGTCGCAAAGAGTCAGACACGACTGAGCGACTTTCACTTTCACTTTCTTTCATAGTTAACTTTGGTGCTAGTGGTAAAGAACCTGTCTAACAGTGCAGGAGATGTAAGAGATGTGGGTTCAATCTCTGGGTCAGGAAGATCCTCTGGAGGAGGGCATGGCAACCCACTCCAGTATCCTTGCCTGGAGAATTTCATGGACAGAGGAGCTTGGTGGGCTACATAGTCAGAAATAACTGAGCAACTTTCATTTTCACTTTTTATATATATTCTTTTCATTTGGTTTAGACACGGAATATAGTTCTTTGTGCTCCTGATCCTGTTGTTTATCCATTCCCTATATAATAGCTTATATCTGCTAACCACAACCTCCCACTCATCCTTCCCCCAGTCCCCTCACCCTTGGCAACCAACAGTCTGGTCTCTATTCTCTAAGTGTGTTTCCATTTCACAGATAGGTTCATTTGTGTCATATTTTAAATTCTACATATAAGTGATAACATATGGTATTTTCCTTTCTTTCTGACTTATTTCACTTAGTATGATAATCTCCAGTTGCATCCATGTTTCTAGAAATGGCATTATTTTGTCATTGTTTTATAGCTGAGCAGTATTCTGTATGTCTGTAGCACATCTTCCTTATCCATTCATCTGTCAATGGACAATTTAGTCCGTTTCCATGTCTTGGCTATTGTAAATAGTGCTGCTATGAACATAGGTGTGCATGTATCTTTCTGGATTAGAATTTTGTCTGGATACATGCTCAGGAGTAGGATTGCTGAATTATATGGCATTTCTGAATTAAATTCACCCATTCCCATCCATTTTAGTTCACTGATTCCTAAGATGTCAAAGTTTACTCCTGCCATCTCCTGTTGGACCTTGTCCAATTTATCTTGATCCATGGACCTAACATTCCAGGTTCCTACACAGTACTGTTCTTTATAGCATAGGATTTTACTTTCATCACCAGACATATCCACAACGGAGCGCCATTTCCACTTTGGCCCAGCCACTTCATTCTTTCTGGAGTTATTAGTAGTTATCGCCTCCACTCTTCCCCAGTAGAATATTGGACACCCTCCGACCTGGGGACTCATCTTTCAGTGTCATATCTTTGTACCTTTTTATACAATGGGCAATAATCCCATAGAAGAAATAGAGTAGCCCTCATAATCTACAAAAGAGTCCGAAATGCAGTAATTGGGTGTAAACTCAAAAGCAATAGAATAATCTCAGCTCATTTCCAAGGCAAACCATTCAACATCACAGAAATTCAAGTCTATGCCCCAACCACCAATGCCAATGAAGCTGAAGTTGATCAGTTCTACAAAGACCTAGAAGACTTCCTAGAACTAACACCAAAAAAAGATGTCCTATTCATGATAGAGGATTGGAATATAAAAGTAGGAAGTCAAGAGATACCTGGAGTAACTGGCAAGTTTGGCCTTTGAGTGCAAAATGAATTAGGGTGATAGCTAACAGAATTCTGCCAAGAGAACGCACTAGTCATAGCAAACACCATTTTTTAACAACTCAAAATAAGACTTTACACATGGACATCACCAAGTAGTCAATACCGAAATCAGATTTATTCCATTATTTGTAGCTGAAGATGAAGAAGCTGTATACAGTCAGCAAAAACAAGACCTAGAGCTGACTGGGGCTCAGATCATCAGCTTCTCATAGCAAAATTCAGGCTTAAACTAAAGCAAGCATGGAAAACCACTAGGCCAGCCAGATATGACTCAATCAAATCCCCTATGAATATACAGTGGAAGTGATGAATAGATTCAATGGATTAGATCTAGTAAACAGAGTGCTTGAAGAACTATGGACAGAGGTCTGTAATACTGTACAGGAGACAGTGAAGAAAACCATTCCAAAGAAAAAATCAAGAAAGCAAAATGGTTGTCTGAGGAGGCTTTACAAATAGCCAAAGAACAAACAGAAGTAAAAAGCAAAGGAGAAAGGGAAAGGTACACCCAATTAAACACAGAGTTCCAGAGACTAGCAGGGAGAGACAAGAAGGCCTTCTTCAATAAGCAATACAAAGAAATAGAGGGAAACAACAGAAGGGGAAAAGCTAGAGATCGCTAACTAAACTGGAAATAGCAAGGAGCATTTCATCCAAAGATAGACATAATAAAGGACAGAAAGAATAAAGATATAATAGAAGCAGACGAGAGCAAGAAGAGATGAAAAGAATAATAATATACAGAACTGTGCAAAAAAGATCTTAATGACCCAGATGACCTCGATGGTGTGGTCATTCACCCAGAGCCAGACATTCTGGAGTGTGAAGTCAAGCAGTCCTTAGGAAGCACTGCTGTCAATAAAGCTAGTGAATGCAATGGAATTCCAGCAGAACTCTTTAAAATCTTAAAATATTATGTTACAAAGTGCTACATTCAGTATGTCAGCAAATTTGTAAAACCCAGCAGTAGCCACAGGACTAGAAAAGGTCAATCCACTTCCCAATTTCCAGGAAGGGCAGTACTAAAGAATGCTCAAGCCGCCAGACAATGCAGTCATCTCCCATGCTAGTAAGGCTGTGCTCAAAATCTTGCATGTTAGGCTTCATATTACATGAATCAAGAACTTCCAGCTGTCCAAGCTGGGTTTAAAAAAGGCAGAGGAACCAGAGATCAAATTGCCAACATTCGATGGACCATAGAGAAAGCAAGGGAATTCCAGAAAAGCATCTACCTCTGTTTCATTGACTATGCTAAAACCTTTGACTGTGTGGCTCATAGCAAACTGTGGAAAACTGTTAAAGAGATGAGAATACTAGACCATCTTACCTGTCTCCTGAGAAACCTGTATGCTGATCAAGAAGCAACAGTTGGAACCCTGTATAGAACAACTGATTGGTTTAAGATTGAAAAAGGAGTTCGACAAGGCTGTTTATTGTTTTTCTGTTTATTTAACTTACATGCAAAGCATATCATGAGAAAAGCCGGGCTGGCTGTGTTACAAGCTGTCATCAAGATTGCTGGGAGAAATATTAGCAACCTCAGATATGCGGATGATATCACTCTAATGGCAGAAAGCGAAGAGGAACTAAAGACCCTCTTGAGGATAAAAGAAGAGACTGAAAGAGCTGGCTTAAAACTGAATATTGAAAAAACTAAAATCATGGCATCTGGTCCCATCTCTTCATGCCAAATAGAAAGGGAAAAGGTGGAAGCAGTGATAGATACCCTCTTCTTGGTCTCTAATGTCACTGTGGATGGTGACTGCAGCCATGAAATTAGAAGACAGTTGCTTCTTGGCAGGAAAGCTATGACAAACCTAGACAGTGTATTAAAAAGCAGAGACATTCTTTTGCAGATAAAGGTCCATATAGTCAAGGCTGTGGTCTTTCCAGTAGTCACATTTGGTTGAGAGCTGGACCATAAAGAAGGCAGAGTACCAAAGATTTGATGTGGTGCTGGAGAAGACTCTTGAAGGTCCCTTGGACTGCAAGGATATCAAACCAGTCAATTTTAAAGGTTATCAACCTGGAATACTCATTGGAAGGACTGATGCTGAAGCTGAAGCTATAATACTTTGGTCATCTGATACAAAGAACCAACTCTTTCAAAAAACACCCAGATGCTGGGAAAGATTGAAGGCAGAAGGAGAAGAGGGCAACAGAGGATGAGATGGTTGGATGGCATGACTGACACAATGGACATGAGTTTGAGCAAGCTCCAGGAGTTGGTGAAGGACAGGGAAGCCCGGCGTGCTGCAGTCCATGGGGTCACAAAGAGTTAGACATGACTGAGTGACTGAACAATAAGTAATTAGGGATGTTGAGCATCTTTTCATGTGCTTATTGGCCATTTGTATTTCTTCTTTGAAGAAATGTCTATTTAGGGCATCTGCTCATTTTTCAATCTCCTTTTTTTTTTTATTGTTCTTGAGCTGTATGAGGTGTCTGTATAGTTTTGAAATTAATCCCTTTCAGTCATATTGTTTGAAAATATTTGCTCCCATTCTGTAAGTTATCTTTTATTTTGTTTGTGATTTATTTTGCTGTCCCAAAACTTGTAAGTTTGATTAGGTCCCGTTTGTTTGCTTTTGGTTTTATCTCTATTGCCTTGGGAGATTGACCTAAGAAAACACTGATGTTGATTTATGTCAGAGAGTGTTTTGCCTGTGATCTCACCAAACATAAAAATTAACTTAAAATGGCTTAAAGACTTCAACATGAGACATGACACGATAAAACTTCTAGAAGACCGTATCTTTTTAACATAAAAGGCATTAGTGGAGGAATAGAAGAACAATAAAACATAAGACATATAGGAAACAAATAGTAAAACAGAAGATATAAATCCTACCCTATCAGTACATCAAATATAAACTGATAAAACTCTTCAATTAAAAGGCAAAGATTGTCAGAATCAATTAAAAAAAGATGACCCAACTATATCCTGAATTTATAGCATGTCAGTCTTCAGTTCAGTTCAGTCACTCAGTCATGTCCGACTCTTTGCAACCCCATGGACTGCAGCACGCCAGGCTTCCCTGTCCATCACCAGCTCCCAGAGTTTATTCAAACTCATGTCCATCCAGTCGGTGATGCCATCCAACCATCATATCCTCTGTCATCCCCTTCTCCTCCTGTCTTCAATCTTTCCCAACATCAGGGTCTTTTCAAATGAGTCAGCTCTTCACATCTGGTGGCCAGAGTATTGGAGTTTCAGCTTCAACATCAGTCCTTCCAATGAATATTCAAGACCGATTTCCTTTAGGATAGACTGGTTGGATCTCCTTGCAGTCCAAGGGACTCTCAAGAGTCTTCTCCAACACCACAGTTTAAAAAGCATCAATTCTTTGGCATTCAGCTTTCTTTATAGTCCAACTCTCACATCCATACCTGACTACTGGAAAAACCATAGCTTTGACTAGATGGACCTTTGTTGGCAAAGTAATGTCTCTGCTTTTTAATATGCTATCTAATTTGGTCATAACTTTCCTTCCAAGGAGGAAGCATCTTTTAATTTCATGGCCGTGGTCACCATCTACAGTGATTTTGGAGCCCAAAAAATTAAAGTCTGTCACTGTTTCTCCATTTGTTTGCCAGGAAGTGATGGAACCAGATGCCATGATCTTAGTTTTCTGAATTTTGAGTTTTAAGCCAACTTTTTCACTCTCCTCTTTCAATTTTATCAAGAAGGTCTTTAGTTCTTCACTTTCTGCCATGAGGGTGGTGTCATCTGCATAGCTGAGGCTCAGATATTAATAACCTCAGATATCAGTCTTGCAAGAAATTTATTTTAGAGTCAAAGACACAAATAGGTTGAAAGTAAAAGCGTAGTAAAAGATATAACATGAAAAATTAACCATAAAAGAGGTGGATACTAATATCAGACAAAATTGATGTTTAGAACAAAAATTGTTATTAGACTTAAAGAAGAAATTTTATAATGATAAAAGGGGCAGTTCAATAAGAATATCTAACAGTTATATCCATACCTAACAAGAGTCCCAATGTACATGAGGCAGAACTGGCAGAATATAAGTTTTAAAACTATAAAATTCAACAATAATACTTGGAGATTTAAATGCTCCATTTTCAATAATGGTTAGACCAACTAGATATAAAACCAATAAGGAAACAGAAGAGTCAAACAACACTATAAATCAACTAAATCTAACAAATTCTATACAATATTTCATCCAACTCAGTTCATTTTCCTCAAGTACATATGGAAGAACTGATGCTTTTGAACTGTGGTTCTGGAGAATACTCTTGAGAGTCCTTTGGATAGCAAGGAGATCAAACCAATAAATCCTAAAGGAAATCAACCCTGAATATTCATTGGGAGGATTGATATTGATGCTGAAGCTGAAGCTCCACTACTTTGGGCACCTGATGCAAAGAGCCGACTCATTTGAAAAGACTCTGATGCTGGGAAAGATTAAAGGCAGGAGGAGAAGGGGATGACAGAGGATGAGATGGTTGGATGGTATCAGCAATTCAATGGACATGAGCTTAAGCAAACTCCAGGAGATGGTGAGGGACAGGGAAGCCTGGCATGCTGCAGTCCATGAGGTCAAAAAAAGTCAGACAGGACTGAATGACTGAACAACAATGTATGGAACACTTGTATACATTGGAAAGACCATATATAGTCCAGTAAAAAAAAGTCTAACTAAATTTTATAAAGATTCAAATCATAAGAAGCATCTTTTCCTACCACAGTGAAATGAAATTAGAGATCAATAACAGAAATTTAGGGAATCAACAAATATGTAAAAATTAAATACACTCGTATATAACCAATGAGTTAAAGAAGAAATCACAATGGAAATTGGAGCATTCTTTGAGATGAATGAAAATGAAAACTCAACATTCCAAAACTTATGAGATGCAGTTAAAGTAATGCCCAGAGAGGAATTCACAGCTACAAATGTCTATGTCAAAAAGGAAGGAAGATCTCAAATAAATACCCTAACCTTCAACATTAAGAAACTAGAAAGGAGGGAATTTCCTGTTAGTCCAGTTTTTAGAACTCCATGCTCTAACTGCCAAGGTTCAGTCCCTGGTCAGGGAATTAAGATCCCACACCTCACAAGCATGGAAAAAACAAAAAAAAAAACTAGAAAGGAAGAGCAAACTGAACTGAAAGCAATCATATGTAAGGTAATGATAAAATGAAAGTGAAAATAAACAAAGAACAGAAAAGCAACAGCAAATAAACATATTTAAAAATTCTTTAAAAAGATTTACAAAATTAACAATTTTTAGCTAGAATGATCAGAAAATAGACAAATGGAAGACTCAAATTACTAAAACAAGAAAAGAAGTGGCTTTATTACCAACCTCACAGAAATATAAAGAATGAGAAGTAAATATTATGAATAACTGAATACCAAAAATTAGATAATATAGATGAAATGGACAAAACTTTAGAAAGACACAAACCACTAACACTATTCAAGACAAAGTAGACAATCTAAATAGATTCACAAGAGATTGGGCCAGTAATCAAAAACTTTCAACAAAGAAAAGTCCAGGACCTTCACGGATGACTTCTATCAGAAGTTTAAGAAAAATTAACACTAATCTTTCATGCACTCTTCCAAAAAAAATAGAAAAGGAAAATTTTCTTAACTCATTCTATGAAGCCAGACATATTAACTTGACCTTAAACCATATGAAGACATCACAAGTAAAGAAAAACTATAGATCAATATTCTCTATGAGTATAGACACAAAGCCCTCAGCAAAATACTAGCAGATTCCAGCAGTGTAGTAAAGATGGTACACCATGACCCAGTGAGATTTATCCCAGGAATGCAAGCTTGGTTCAACGTACAACAATTAGTTAGTGTTAACTGTATCAGTTCCTGTTGCTGCTATAATAAATTACCACAAACTTGCTTAAAAACAACACAAATCGATTAAGGATCTTCAAATCTCTCTCTCTCCGTCTGTTTGTCATCACACCTTCTCTGACTCTGATCCTCCTGGGCTGTGCTGTGCTTAGTTGCTCAGTCATGCCTGACTCTTCTCAGTTCTATGGACTGTGGCCTGCCAGGCTCCTCTGTCCATGGGGATTCTCCATTCAAGAATACTGGAGTGGGTTGCCATGTCCTCCTCCTGGGGATCTTTCCAACCCAGGAGTCAAACCAATGTCTCCTACATTGCAGGTGGATTTTTTACCAGCTGAACTACCAGAGAAGTCCCTGATCCCCCTACCCTGCTTTTATAAGAACCTCTGAGATTACATTAATTTCACCCAGATAATCTAGGAAAATATTCCCATCTCAAAATCCTTAACTGAATCACATTTGCAAATTCCCCTTTATCACATAAAATAACATATTCACAGGCCTAGAAACTAAGACTTGGGCGTCTTTGAGGTGTCATTTTTTAGCATACCACATGTTAATGAGATAATACCAATAGAATGTTACTAGATATTGATAGAATTGATGGAATTAAATATTAATAGAATAAAAGTAAAAAACATATGATCATCTCAATAAATTTAAAATAAATACTTTACAATGCCCTTTCATGATGAAAACACTTAATAATATAGGGAGAGAAGGGAACGCTCTCAACCTGATAAAGAACATCTGTGTGTAGGGACTGCCAAACTCTTATCCAACTGCCACACCATTTTTTTTTCCATCAGCAATGTATGAAAATTCCAATTTCTCTCCATACTTGTCAACATTTTTTTATAGCTATCCCAGTGAGTGTGAAGTGATGTTACTGTGGTTTTGACTTATATTTCCTAATTATTAATGATGTTGAGCCTCTTTTTATGTGCTTATTGGTAATTTATATGTTGTCTTTGGAGGAATATCTATTCAAACCCTTTGTCCATTTTTAAGTTGGTTGTACAATGTTTTTAGTTTTTATGAAATCTAATTTATTTTTACTTTGATTGCTTGTGCTTTTAGTGTCATATCTAAGAAAACTTTGCCTAATCCAAAATCATAAATCTTCTAACCTACCTATGTTTTATTTTAATAATTTTATATAGCCAAAGCAATCTTGAGAAAGAAGAATGGAACTGGAGGAATCAACCTACCTGACTTTAGGCTATACTACAAAGCCACAGTCATCAAGACAGTATGGTACTGGCACAAAGACAGAAATATAGATCAAGGGAACAAAATAGAAAGCCCAGAGATAAATCCACGCATCTATGGACACCTTATCTTTGACAAAGGAGGCAAGAATATACAATGGAGAAAAGACAATCTCTTTAACAAGTAGTGCTGGGAAAACTGGACAGCCACTTGTAAAAGAATGAAACTAGAACACTTTCTAATACCATACACAAAAATAAACTCAAAATGGATCAAAGATCTAATCATAAGACCAGAAACTATAAAACTCCTAGGGGAAAACATAGGCAAAACACTCTCTGACATAAACCAAAGCAGGATCCTCTATGACCCACCTCCCAGAATATAGGAAATAAGAGCACAAATAAACAAATGGGACCTAATTAAAATGAAAAGCTTCTGCACAACAAAGGAAACTAAAAGCAAGGTGAAAAGGCAGCCTTCAGAATGGGAGAAAATAATAGCAAATGAAGCAATGGACAATTAATCTCCAAAATATACAAGCAACTCCTGCAGCTCCATTCCAGAAAAATAAACAACCCAATCAAAAAGTGGGCCAAAGAACTAAACAGACATTTCTCCAAAGAAGACATAAAAATGGTTAACAAACACATGAAAAGATGCTCAACATCACTCATTATCAGAGAAATGCAAATCAAAACCACAAGGAGGTACCACTTAACACCAATCAGAATGGCTGCCATCCAAAAGTCTACAAGCAATAAATGCTGGAGAGGATGTGGAGAAAAGGGAACCCTCTTACATTGTTGGTGGGAATGCAAACTAGTACAGCCACTATGGAGAACACTGTGGAGATTCCTTAAAAAACTGGAAATAGAACTGCCATATGACCCAGGAATCCCACTGCTGGGCATACACACCGAGGAAACCAGAATTGAAAGAGACACGTGTACCCCAATGTTCATCGCCGCATTGTTTAC